>LUCH01000743.1:122815-138347 GCA_013368495.1 Paragonimus heterotremus | reverse complement strand
ATCTTGCCATTGCAGTCTCTCTCACTGTTTATTTTCCGAGAGATAAGGGTTTACTTTTCCTGCTAACCAGCATTGGCCGGCTGGACACAAAGGCCTCATTCACCCACCTACTGGTTTTATTCCTTCGGGTTTACACCGGATACGTGGTGTGTGAGTGGAACCGCAAGTGGTTCAGCGCAAGCCACTTGTGGTGATGGTTTAAAGCGCAGACGTCCTTGGCTTCGGTCACTGTGACAGGCCAATCCGTTTCGGATGCCGCCAGCCAACAGCGCCAGTAAGTCGACGAATTGTGATGTACGCGTACAGCTGAACAGTGGATCATCACAAAGGTCTTTAGTTCATAGATATGCATTTGAGAACCACTGTTAATTCTTTTCGAGTTTCATAAACTATAGTCACTCTATGAGACCGAATGAAGTGAGGTTGTAGTCGGCTCAGCCTTGGAAAGACAACACTTATATAGCCTACTCGAAACTAACCTAGTCTCAACCGGATGTCAAACCGTACCATAAGAAATCGATCGAAAGAGCTTCCATTGTCAGCGTGGATGAATAAGCTGAGTTGACGTAACGGATAGTAGACAAACGAGGCAAAATCACAATCGTATGGGATAGGTGTTACAGGAGTGTACTGGACAGTTTGACCGACTTATACATTTCTATTCGTGTGTTATTTTGATGAATCAGTGATTTTTCACTGTTGAACTTAAGGTAATTTCGATCGATCAACAACACTGTCCAGTTAGTAGGAATGCTACAGATGCTGTGTTTAGCTGAAGTTTTATTTGTTTTAGTTCAATAATGTAGGTTTTCAGCGTCGAAATGAATGTTTTTCTTACCTGGATGATGATTAAGTGTAATCCATGAAATATTGAAAATGACAATACTGGCTAGCAGATGAACATGTATAAACATAATATTCCAGTGGCCGAATTCTCTTTTGACTAGCAATACTAATAACCATATGAATTCTTAAAAATAATATAGATAGGCACAACTTTCAGCTTCAACCTGAAGCTTTCTTCCAAGGGATTGTTTGTAAGTTTCGCAGAATGTCCAGATTTTATGGCTTAGTCTTTTCGCTAGTGCTTGTTCTCAGCTGATACGTGTCGGTCGGTTTGTCCATAGGCACCATGCCTTTAAGAAGCAGGACGAAAAAAATCGAAATTCACCGACTCATGTGAAGCAGATTATCGGCTGATCTCCGAAAATCGTTGTAGTATTCGCCAACGAGACTGCTTTTTCATCAAGGAAACTACACCTTAATGAATTGTATGAGCAGTAGTCACACTGTGATGAAACCGAACTCTCCAATAGCAGACTTATAAAACTACATGACGTTGCTCATTTTTGAGTGTAGCCCTTCAATTTTAATTAGGGTGGTTCAATTATAAGCTGCAAAGTCACGTTACACCTTATCATGCACCACGTAATGTATGTTTGACATGTGCGAATGAACCACCCATTTGATATGCTCTGTATATTCACTTATCCATGTGGATGGCACTGGATTTCATAATTTATCAGGTAGTTGTGACTAATCAAATTTCGTTTTCCGCCTAGCTTTTGGAAACGACGTATGTGTTGGAGACGCTGTTGCGGACCATTTCATTCGTGCTTGTGCGTCACTTACACCTAGTAATGGAAGATTTTAATCTGTTATGCGGTCCTTTCCGGGCCACCCCCAAGATATCCCCCAGGCATTGATAACGTCTTCTACCGTAGTATTCGGGCTTAATATTGAAGGCTGTTTCGCACAAGTAATATTCTTCTTGGTTCGAACCGGGAGACATCTTCCGAGATGTGGTAAATCACAGGTGGCTGTCTGTTGCTGGAAACGGTTACATGATTATTAAAGTGTACAAATTAAACTTTACCCACAGCTGATTTCAACTGTCGCATTTCCGTAGACTTTCCAGTCACCCAACAAATTTCTGTGATTTCAACTTAGAGAGAAATCCTAGTCGAGAGGTCATGACTTGGAATTAACAGAACGGTTACTGTGTCTGATCTCGAGGCGATCAGGCCATCAGAACATTACTCACAAGCGAAAGTGGTTGAACGGTCACATATGATAATTCGGTCGTGCCTAATGTGAGGTCAATGTCGCTGTGGTCAATACGGTTGCCTTATGAAAGCGTGGCCGAAGTTCTAGTCCAGACAGTGGCGAGGACACGCATTACTGACGAGCTCTGAGAGCGAAACTCGAGTGGAAATTCTATGGGAATGCGAAAGCTCTGATCAATTGTGAGTGATGCTCAGTTTATATGAAAACCAAAATTATCTACTACGTCTCGGCAATCATTACACCGTTGCAGCACTAACAGTGTCTGGAATACTAAGCTATTGGAGATATCAGCGAAAAGTTCAAACAATAAAATTTTGAGTTACGAATTTATTTTCAATCACTATGGTTCGCTGTTGTTTTGTGGGTCTTCTGGAACTTGCCAAATAAAGTCCATCTACACTTTTTGGTCCCTGAAATGGGAAAGTTTATCCCTCATTCTATTCACCAGCCTGACATTTAGTCCTTGTACATTGCTCACTCCATTTTTGTTTCAATAAACTAATTTACTTCTAAACCTCTAAGACACAGGTAACCATTCCTGACCTGGTCTACTTCTAACTTCACCTGTTCCGTTCTGAACCCACTGATTGTATTGAACATCATCCTGAACGACAGCAGTCTAATTATTTGTACACTTTTCTAGTAGCGTCTTATGTGAACTTGGATTCCATCTTATTTTCAATTGGGGGGGGGGTCAGTTTTCAGACTATGCATAACTCATCGATCAGAAGCAGATTGTTACTAGTTCGGCGAAATGAAAAATCACATTGTCTTTCTAACATCTAACTTAGTGTATCATTGAATAGAGAGCAGTTTATACGCCGCCTCCTTAATCATATGATGAATAGTTCGAAGTTAATTTCCTCATGCTTTACAACAACGCTAATATCAATTAAATTCAACCGTTTTGTTTTTGTTTATCTCATGGGGAAAGTCTTATTTTTTCGAATATCCCTTTAATAGTTCACGCTACAGTTAATTCAAAAATCCTTCCACAAATATCAGGTAAGTTACATGGAACCAAAAATGTTATGCAACAGAAGAAGACGGCCTTAAAAAGTTTGTCACATTATTCACAAATAATCCCTATCTTCTCTGTAATCTATATCAATCCAAATCCACCAACATGTCAGCATAGACAGTATCGTCAAACTTATTCAACAATTAATCAAACTGACCATATTTAGATAAGTCCGTTTAGATACTTGGAGTTTCATAGTTGATAAACAATGTTAAATATTGCTGGCAGTTGAGCTGCTCAATGACAACCCAAAAAAGTTGTTTTATTTCTTGCCAGATTTTGACGAATCTAATAATAGAACGCAGTCTGGAATTATGACAGTCATCCAAGGTAGATTACAGGATGCATTGGCCTGTAGACTAATAAAATGCTTTTTTTTAGTTTTGTGGCAGTTCGTTTGTGACTTTCTTGGTGTTTGTATTTTGGGACCATTTGGAACCGGTTATTATTTAACGGTGTACAAACACTCTACAGTGAATGGTTGTGTTGTCTTACCCTCGGATCTCAGTACAAACGGCCGTCAGTGGTTATCCCCAAGAATAGGCTATATCTTCAAATAATCTAGCAGCTACAGCGAACGATTTGTTTTTTGAAAATGAACTTAGATCCTCTATACTCTACTGGGTTTTGCTTTATCCACGTATCTTCATACATCAGTCTAGATGGTCTTATCCATCCTCAGAGGAAATGGTATTTAAAATTCGACAACTTGTCCTACTGTATAGCTTTCATATCTTCATCCCAGTGCACTTTAATTGCACCAGGTTTAACGTAATAGCATTGTGAGAATACCAGTATGAAATAGGTTTCCGTAATGTATACTAAAATACAAGCTTGTTATTTTCACGTACATAAAATGGCGGCTCTGTGCACACTGTTACTATTGGAATAGGCAAGAAAACATTTTCTTCTATCGTCTGTCATTCTGTTCGTCTATTTTTTGTGCTTCATTAATCATTCTGAGTTTACTATACGTTTCCTGTTTGATGGTACAATGGAACCGTAGAAGAAGACAGTCTTAGATGCTCTCATCGTTATCGAACACAAACAAAATGATAGAAAGTAAACAGACTTTAATTGTTCATCTGTTTTATGTATCTGTTTTTCATTTCTAAACAGAAAAACAGTTTTATACAAGGCTGACAATTACTGACAACTCGCAATTCTCATTTTTTAAAGGGGCTGACTACAAGGTGTCTGTGGCCTACTCACACTAGTTTGGACGTTGGGTACGCGTAGGTGAAGTGCAGTTCAACCGCGTACGGGACATTGGTTGCATCTGCGTGGGACGGTTTTGAATCGAGTCATAAAGATCGTATTTTCAAATGCGGTTTACGTGAACACTGATGAGGTGCTTGTAAAATTTATCAGTACTGGACTCTAGATGGAACCAACCCACCCATAGAAAATGTACACATCGACGTTGCGTGTAAACTCACCACTTGCTACTCGTCGAATATGCAGTCAAGCCAACAAACTTCCCAATTGTATAAGGACTGGCGTAAGTTCTACAATACGACTTGCCTTACCCATGTTGTGTTGGAAAGAAAAAACAACTTTAGTTATGGAATTTTTTACGTGGGAGACTCTTGTATACAAACTACTATTCGACCACGGTCGCCGAGAAGAGTGATGAATTTCTATTTCCTGCTAGACAGTTTCATGTTATGATTAACTTGTCAGTGCTTGGGGAAGGTAGAACTTACATGCGCACGCAGCCTGATGAGTGCAGCTTGAATTCACAGGACCCCAAGGAGAGTTTCGATGTTGATTTATGAGTGAGAACCTCAGTTGACTGTCTGCAAGTTATTCACTCTATCCCTGGTAAACTGTTTTCCAGTGTGGGTATGCGTAGACCACTAAAGGTCACACCACGTGTCACCAATTTTTTCTCAGTGTCTGCCATCCGTTCTTCGTATCCTGCAGCCACACCTTGCTGCGTTCAACACATGACTGAATGACTGACCATCTAATGCCAACAGCATAAGGTTCAGGTGGACTGCACAAATGCGTCTGAATAGAAATTGGGTAAAATTACGAGATGCAACGGCCTCCTTGAAGGGTTTGTGAATTAGTTAGCATTGGTGAGCTAGGAAGGTGAACCAAAGTCCTTGGATTTCCAGTCCGCCATTGACTACTGATCTCAAATGAAGGGAGTTTGTGTCTGACTATTAGGAATGGTCCGAAAAGTGAATTACTATTGGGTCCTTTTAATGGAGAGCTGAAACTGCATTCGAGCAAATGCAAATCAATCAGGGAACCGAGCAACTGATGAAATAATGTCAAGTTCAATCTACTGTTCACATTGCCTTGACCGGAATGAGGGAACAATAATGAAAGAACGATAATGAACAACAGTGAAGGGACAACAATAAACAACAACATTTAAATTTTTACCAGTTTATCCCTACAGATTATTCCAGGATTCTGGAGGCTTACGTCGTTTTTGTATTGGTAACTTAAAGTTGACTAATTTGTTCCCAACGAGAACTACTCCACGAAAGGCACTTCTCACCCAATGTTTGAGCTTCTCAAGCAACAGGATCACGGTATTCAAGAAAGAAGGAGCGAAAATTTCCACACCCTTTGGCCAATGCTTCATGCTTCCCCGGAATGTTTTATTTTGACGACCCATGCAACTGATCGTATCCGCTATTATGAACAGTCCAGTTATTTACCCTAGCTACTACACAGACCTCCACCTCAAACACTGAACTCGATCAGACATAGTAAGTCAAAATATCTGACGACTGGTAACCATCGAGATCAGTTACATACATACACGCCAAACTGTTTACAAGGCATTGCTTTAATTTTGAAAGGCGGCATGTTTAGAATTGATTCCGTGCTGATCTTTAATATTTGTTAATGTCGCTTCATGTTTCCTCAGAAAGAAGTTAACGTAATTTCTCTTTAAGATGGACGATAGTATTAGAGGTAGTGACAATGATGATGGTAAACGTGCTACACCACTTCCCGTGGAACTGATTACATACTGTCACTGTAACTTTTGACTAGAGAAGATTTCAGCAAATCCGGATAAGGAAGACCATTCAACCTGCTTTCTAGGTACCCATCTCAGTTGATGATGAGTCTATGAATGTTGCTACCGTCTCTGCGCCATACACAGGACACATAAGCGGTGTGGTGTTGCTGCACATAATGTGGGAAAGTATGCAAGTTCGGTGCCGTTCTGATGACACATTTTTGTTCATTGACGCAACGACGACGTGGAACAAGACGAAGGGGATTGGCAGCTTACAAGGGTCAATTGTTCCGACTGTGAAAATTAACATCCCGACTTAGACCAATTACAACCGACACAGTAAGTCCATTCACCTTGGCGAACAAAACCGTGAGTAAATAAGTCATATACACGTTACAGAATGTAGGTTAATTAACCTGAAATGTTCGACCGTCTTAGAGCATGGCTTGGCTTGGCATCAACTCCATCACCGACTTCATTCCCGAATTTCATGTCATTCACTTGTGTATGTGTCCGGGATACTTCCATGTGTGGTATACTGACAAGCAAGCTCTGCTCAAATCATTAGCAGGACCAATGTTTCACAGTAAATGTCGAGACTCAAAGAGGTTAACCATCTGTTTAGTCTGTGTTGTGGTAACCCAGTTTAAATCAAACGACGGAGCTAATATACACAGTGATGAAGTTCCCGCTATGCTATGTGGTCTCCGTGTGGGTATACTTACTGTGTCACTGTCAAACTGGCTCACTGAACATGCATGGATTTCAATTATTCATGTATATCCTGAGGACTGATTGCCCACTAAAATACCCCTGTGACTACAAGAGTCCACATTACCAGAAAACAATCAAGAAAAGCTAATTGTGCATCGTTTCATTCAAATAATCATCGGAAAAATAAATCTGACTCATCCACAGTTGTTCTGGAACCTCTGGAGGAAACAGCAAAGGAATCCTTGTTATTCGAGCAACTCCGGCAAAAATTAGCCCAAGATACTATCGATCCTGTTACACACTGATAAGTGACTTTCACTTGTACGTTTAGCTTCCTGTTTGATAGCTGGCAAATAGGATCATTGGATAATAATCTCAAACTGTTAAACGTAATACAAATTCCACCTCTAATTTCAGCATCCATCTGACAGAAGTATTGACACGTATGAAAGCAGGTGTTCAGATCCGGTATTTCAATCTTTTTCTTCGGATAGAAGATAGTCCACGTAAATCAAGCTTCTCTTTCTCAGCTAAACAAACGAATACCTCGGAAAGATCCAAAAACGATTCCAACATCTACACGGTTAATATTCCCTTCTCACGGGATACTGGCTGAAAACTGGAGCCGGCGCTTACAGCCGCCTATTCCTAACTCCCCTATTCTACTCCCTATCGGTAGTGTCATTACTTCAAGCACAACCCCAAAGTTCTTGTTCAACACTCTCCAGTCTTTTTGCAGCTTTCTTTTCAGAATCCAAGAGGCTCTAGTTCATGTCACAAGCATATCCTGTCGACGTTTGATCATCGCCAGAGGCTCCACTACCTCTGTTCCGCGCAATTCACTTGTATAGAGAATGACGTCCGATCAGTGTCCAGTCCTACGCAGAATGGTCGGAGACGATCTGCTTATCCCCATCAGGGGAGATGTCATTGCTCCAATATGCATTATAAATGTGGTATTTACGAACGAAAGAGCACGTATTGTGTGGATGGACAATCCCCGCCGTATGCTGGTTGACTGTGGTCTACAGGAAGTGATCTGTTCTCCACTATTCAATCGTTGTCTGTTCCATCCCGATAGGATCTTTCCAAGAATCATTGTTCGTACTATGTAGCTTCGACACGGTTTTCTAAAGGCAACAGTTCAGGATTCGTGAAATGTCCGGGGCGACTACTGAGATCCCTATAGGGCAACTGAGGTTTATCAGAAAGTCTTGCTAATGCTCTTCAATTACGCTGGTTAAGGCTCTGGCGAAATCATACATTCTGAGCCGTGCAGTCTACGAAAAATGTGATAAGCAGCATATATCTTGCCCAACATGTTCACTGTAATCGCCGCATGTAAGGGGAAAAGTGTATCACTTAATGTTAGTGTGGTGAGGACCACCAGAATCAGAGAGGTTGGAATTGTGAGACTGGAAAATACAGGAGCGATTGTCGTAATCGTACCATTTTATAGACAATGGAATCATCCGCCTCTTTTCTTGGGAAACCATTCTCACACTGAGACGAGAGACTTCAGTCAATCATTAACTCCCGGGACACCTCAAAACTTAGTGTACTTTCAATATGTTCTCTGCTTTCTTTTTGATGGACAACCTACTGTGAGTGTAAGCGGTCTGTATCGATATATGAACCCTGATTATATTAAGACCCTGGTGTTTTGGGTAACAACTTTTCAAAGTCCTGCTGGACAGTTTACTCTCCCCATGGAACCGTGTCATTTGATAAATCTGGAGAATGACCGCAGGTTGTAATAACTAACGTAAGAGCACACATATTGTGTTACATAGTCGATGTTAACTCACCCCTGGCATGTTAGGATAATTCATTCAATAACACGTAGTCGACAATTCTAATAACATTTATTCAGGTAGTCGGGTTAACGGAACTATCTCCCAAGTCCAAAATATATCAGAAAAGGCGATCGACAGGATTGGAATTTATACGGTACTGTTCAATAAAATTACTACAAACGTACTATCTCACCTTAAATGTGAATCAGCCGGGTACACAAATTATCCAGCAGAGGAGTTCAAAATGAGGCAACTAAGCACGTGTTCACAAACAGCCACCAATCAACGGGAAATGACCTCATTAAGACAATCGAGTATGGATGAAGATGAGAACGTGTCAAATAATACCAAGAAGGAAGTCTTAACAGATAACCAATAATAGTTATAAAAAGGACGAAAGCAAACATTTTATGTGCACTTATGCTACAAAATTTGTCATGATCGTTAGCTGCATGCAGCAAAGACAAATAAAGGTAAATTATGGATCGGCTTTCCACAAACAAACCAAACAGACTTCAACAGATTCATTGCTCCTCGCCATACCAGACAAAAGACGACGACGAATTTCAACAGATCCAACAGTCAACTTTCTAAGACGCTTCACTTTTGATAACCGGTTTGATAGGACCTCCTCTATATTCTTTTAATTTCTATAATCTGCGCGGAATGTTTATTTGAAAATAAGTCGTGTAATTTATTATTCAAAATAAACAATACTGAAGGGTTGTAGACTTTTCAGCTGTTATTGCCACGCATGTGTAGGAGCAAAACTGTGACGATAACCACTGTTATGCAATAGCAGTCTTTGATGGTGTTACTTCTGATGAAGAAGATGTAAAGATAGAGAAACAGGGATTGGGTTCGTATTACGGGAAAACTGATGATACTTTTTCAGTGTTGCGTTTGTTGCCGTGTACCTTCTGAATTCTGCTGTCAAATGAAGAGCAGTTGACAAACAATTGGAACACACACGCATCTGTTGGCTTATAGTCCGGAATTCACTACATAGTCCCAGTTAGAACCAGCGGTACCAGTGACCTTTAACAAAGAGAGAGATTAGTGCTATCCACAACTCACTTGTCTCCTACAGTTTGTGAAATGTTAGTAGGTACACAAATTATGAACACAAATTTATGAACTTGTAGAATATCCCATAAACTAAGTGATTAAGGTACACCTATGTAATATCTGTGAAAAATGTTTCCGTTATCGCATCATCTGGAGAAGAACCAGTCAAAAGCACGGGTTCGACTTGTGGGTTATGTGTATTATACAACAAGAAGGAGTTTTTCTCATAATAATGGCAACTAAAATGGGATTGGTCTAATCAGTCTCGACCTTTTTAGACAAATCAATGTAAACAATTTTAGAGGGCAACTGGACCTAGTATCTGGATTTTAAATTGCCCAAATTGCACATTGGTCACTGGATATTTAGTCAACAAGTACAGACGAAGCTTAATGGACCACTGATCGGGTGAATGGAAGCCCAACTCAGTAAACAGATATCATTATCTAGTCAGTCGGCGAATGCAAGTAAGGGTTGCATCCTTTCTGGTGTGTAAGTGAGGTTGATCACGTGAGTAAACACTACATTTATTCTTTTTCAACCGCCTGGCAATAACTGGGGAACAGAAACCTCACAGAAGTTTATGGTGTCAGAAGAAAAGCTCGTTACACTGTGGTACCTACCATAGCCAAGCATGAACAGTGGTATGCTATATCGCTGGCTCAATGATATGCTTGAGGATAACATCGACCATAAACGTTCTCAAATTGGGCGGTGTTTAAACTGGTGTGCACGACTGCTGGTCAACTTTACAGATCACTGCGACTGTGCTGATGCAACATATCACAGCGCTGCATCACGATACGACAGCAGTCTAAATCCCCTAATGAGAATCAGACACCTTGGGACGACGATAAATTTGTCCGTGGCACATGTGAGTATGCCTAGCCCAACTGTCCAATGTATTCCATAATGAAGCGTGCATCCATGTGCATACTAGGTGACTGACCAGGTCAGAACAGACTGACTCGTTTTGGTCTGACAACCTGCCCCATAAATCCTCTGTGAAAAACACCCGACACAGTTCGCAATTGTCTTCACGCCTTCCTGGTCGTTCTAAACGTACGTAAATAACTTTTCCAATCCAATCAACTGGACGGCACGCGTGTGGACTAATATGTGCGCACACATGGGCATACTGTAAGCACGTGTGAGGATGTAGCCTGTGGATGGGACTTGTGTCAGGCGACCTGCATGATAAACCACGTGGGGGCAATTCGGTTAGGCGATAATCGGTCACTGAATGCGCAAGTGGTGAATACTGCATGCCCAGCACGCACACACACACACACACGCAGCCCAAGGACCCCTGATTAGAATAGTCATAAATTGTGTGGCCTTCGTACAGACGTGCAACTTTCAAAAGGGAGAACGGTTTTGACGTCTCTCTGAGAAATGTGCATCATTGGTTAGACCTAGCAACGCGCTTCGAGTCCGCTTCTCATCCGAAACACTGACCAGTCGACACACCCGTTGTTCATTCCAGACCTTCAGCAGACAACGGATTCGGATGTGTATACACATAGCAACGCGTTTTGTCAAAGTGGTTGATGTACTCGGTGATTCGATTGTGATTTACGAGTAACAAAGTTTGTATGGTTTGATCATATCATTAATGTATCACAATTAGACCATCTGTTGCATGTGAATGATGGCTTGCTGTCTTTGGATCGGGGAACCTGCGTCTCGTGGACTGCCAGCAATGCTCGGATCAACAGAACAAACGCTATTTTGATAATGACGTTAACTTCCCCAATGAGCTTGACGAAATTTGAGGTATTAACACTGCTGGGCAACCACACATGATAATGTCCACTTATTGTGTAGGACAATCACACTCACACTGTATGATGCATCATACAAGCAAGCATTAACAAGTACACAATAAGACTCGACTTTTGACTCATGTTATTATGACAGGATACGACCGGACGAGGCTTTTCCTTTATTGAAACGATACTGAAAAAGCAAATACAATGACCCACTTTTATCAGTTTTTTCTCAACTTTCATTTGTCAAGTCAGATCCTTGATACCAAGACGATGAACGATTTGTGTGGTATACAGAAGTCTGTGACACAGTGTAAATAACATTTCAAAGAATGAACATTTCCGCAATCGTCATTTTGCTAAGACCATCCCTCTGGCACAATTTATCACGAGCTCAGACCGCTTGTTTCAGGATATATCCATCACGTCAACTATACTTTCCACAATCTACCCAGTGTTTCATATGATCAGTCTTTCCCAGTAAGATATTCTGCTAGATCCTTAAAACATCTACCCTGATGCAGTGACATTCCTCGTAGCACAATTCCTTGATTCTATTGTTTCTCCTCGTTTCACAGCATGCGAACGTTATTCAGCCGAAATCCTGCTTGACATAATCTAACGATATGTTTGAATCTTTCTGAGTATACTTCTATTTCGTCCACTGTACAAACCCGTACAAACCGTTCGTTGCACACACTCGGGTTCACAATCTTTCCGTTGATCTTCGTTTCGCTTGTCTTCCAGACAAATCCAGAATTGTATATCCTGAATCAGTTTCGAAAGTGAACAGTAGATATTTTCATAACTGGTACCAATTGGCATCGTTCCTTGACTGAGTTTCAGGATTATTTTTTATTACGGTGTGACTCAGGCACACTTAGTTAATTGTCCACCGGTGAGTATATGAAGTACTAAAAGTTCTACCACCGGGTTGCACAAACCGTGTTACTGACTTGACTTGGCATGATCACTTTGAGTTGAACATCACACAATTGAGCGCGGCTCTTATATTCAGACAGAGGTGTCGGTCATCCTCCTTTAAAAATGAGCGCTAGAGTGGGGTTTCGCTCTTGTCAGAGCTCGTCAATAGTGTGTATCCTTGCCACAGTCAAGATTAGAACTCCCGTAATGTTCTCGTGAGGCAACCGTTTGGATCACTGCGTCAGTGACCTTAGATTAGGCAGGACTGAATTATCATGTCTGAGCTCCCAACCACTTTCGCTGGGGAGTAATAAGCGGATTGCATGATCGCCCTCATGGAATACGTAGTATCTGTTAAATCCCATCGATCTTTTCGTTTACGGTTTCAGTGACAGTCAAACTGCGGGAACTGGACCTTGGTTTATTAGATCCAATGTCGTGACATTACCAACTGGGGGACATGTCAGTTAGTCTTTTACTGCCTGATCACTCGGTAGACCATTCTTAATTAGGATAGCATTAGATAAACCAGATTTACTCAGTGGGGAACCATCGTGAATTATGTGACTCTGACGAACGGGTGAGAAGGTTTTCTAATATGGCTTGCGTGAGATGGCCTTCTGATATCATGAACCGAAGACTTATCAAGCTAATTGTACGAGATAATTGTTAGGTAAGCGATAACTACGAGACCCCTGAATAGCACAAACAATGGACGTCAATGTATGTAATTTTCCAAATGGACCAATGAGTGTGAAGAAGATATCTGTCCTTTTTGGGTATGTCCTTCCCAAACCACTGAAGTTGAACGAGCTGGGCATAGAAAGCAGATCTTTCCTGTTAAGCAATAATTGTACAGATGAGGGAAATTGCTAAGTGTGTTGTGGTGGTGAAGGTGCTAATTCCTCGTAATCTGCCCTTTTAAAACAATGAAATAACTTTCTTTTTGTAACTCAGGGACAGTCTAGGCTTCTGTTACAAATCCACTGTTCGTTTACCACCAACAGAGATTTGAAAATGCTGTGTTTATGGCTATGAAATCGCAGTTGAAGGTGATTTGTTAATCTCATACAACAATTCAATCATTCTTATCTGTTCTTGGAGGCAATAGTGACAGCTTGCAAAGTTGTGTCGATTGAGCTCGTTGTGGTTAGTCCACAGGCCTTCCAGCTATTCCGACTGCGCGAATATTAACGGACAAATGTCCGGAATTCAAGTTCCACATAGTAATCAAACGAAGTAGTGTTAACGCCAAGCAAGTTCTGTAGTATTCTGTAACATTCTTCAGACTTGTGAACAGCTGACTACTAGAAATATCACAATAGTGAAATTAGCCAACATGATGATTCAGGTTAGCAAAAACAGCTCAATCAATGATGTGAACCGGTCGTTTCTGTGTAGGATGTTGTAAACCCTAATCGCCTGTTAGTAGATGAAACGATTGTGGAGATAACTTAGCTATTCCCTTGTTCATTACGTGTAATAATATTATTCACGTAAACGGGATTATTGACATGCACAGCACTGTGGGTGTAAATTTAGATGTAGGCTTCACTTCCGCGTAGTTAACGACTCAGTTTGATGGAAGTTGTATGGTGGCCCAAATTGACGAGATTATGACAACGTCACAATTGGGTGGTTGAAATCTCTGATTACAGTAATGGGATAAACGTGTTAATTGGACAACATTGTAGTTAGCTAAGAGGGGATGTGGTGTCTTTCGATGGCGACCTGGAACATGACCAAACTGGAGCACTTAAGACAAGTGAGTATGGATCATGCTGTTTCGTTTGTAGTCCGAATAAAGTATATGTGACTGCTGTCTACCACGGATGGAGAAAGGTTTAAACCTTTGTGAATAACTACACCCAACTTGCTACCTCTGTTGGAAACAGTGACCTGTAGCGTAATACCAAATTCCAGTAGAACTGACAGTTTCAGTATGTTCGGCTTTAAGCATGTAAGTTTGGTTTATCACATTGGTGTGGTTTGTGTCTTGACAGTTTTGAACCATCTCACCAAAACATCTCTTAAATGGTAGATGGGAGAAAGAAAAAGTCTAACCGTCTTTTCTAGATCTGAAGAGTATGAACAGTAATCTGGTGTGGACTACGTCGGCACGATTGCGATTACCGTGATGGATAGTAACTAACTGACTATGGAGAACTTCAAACACAGTGTGTCCATTTTTCAATTATACTAGGCATTTTGTCGTTATTCTCATGTTTCAACGCACTTGTGATTCTACGGTAGCTTGAGTACCTTCTGTAGATTAAGTTTTCATGTTGGAAAACAACAAAATTATTCTGTTTTTTTTGCAGTGACTTTTTAACTGAGTGTTCATTAGGCAATAAGTATACGTTCTGACGATATAGTACCTTTTTAAATAAAATGGAATGGTCTGGATTTGTGCTCTAAGACGTATGGGATTATTATGCGTCAATAATGTAACTCGGTGCGTGTGTCAATAACGTTTTGGCATATTCGCAGAAATAGTTGGTTTCCTTTATTTCGATCGGTAGAAAAATCATTAAGATTGAAATCTGGCCAAGTCGGTAACCGTGTTTGTGGTTTTGGGTCAAAAGCCTCCAGAGTTATGAATTTTCAGAGTTGCTATTTGAAACTCATCTTTGTTAAACCTTCTTCTGTTCAACAAATTTGTACTGTTTAAAGAAAGATGTTGGAAATTCTATACCCCACAAGAATTTCATTAGAATTGATAGTCTGCATAAAAGTTGCCTTAGTCGTCCCTATCATCTTTTTCTTTTCAAGATGGTTACTGCACGTGGAGCTCTTATTAGTTGACAATTATTTTAATTGGCATTAAGAAAAAAACCTGTGTCACATTGGCTTTCTCAGCTAAAAGTAACCAGAACCGCACACTTCATCCCCTCGAAAAATCTCATCCGTCTTAGCGACCTAGGGTCCACTAACACCGTTCAGCATACACAAATGCGGATCGTTTGTAGGTCCAACATCATTTCTGTCAGCGATTCTTTAAGCTGTGCAGACGGTACCTTATATCGGTTGATGATTCCGATCAGAGGAGAAAATGAACCGTTCATGTAGTTTTATAATTAGGCATATTATTGTTGCATAGATTAGGGATTACATTTAGGAAAGTTTTAATCCTGTAGAATGATTCTCGTCGAATTTGTTTGAAACCATTCACAACTGTTCCTTCAAC
>LUCH01000743.1:63622-122715 GCA_013368495.1 Paragonimus heterotremus | reverse complement strand
CCATATTTAATGGAACGATGCAAATTATTACGGAATTGGGCATTTGGCAGACTAATTGTTTTGGAGTATCACAGAACAATAGACGAAATGGGCATACAGACATGATGTAGCACAAACGAATAGAATAGGGAAGTCAGTAAGGTTATGCTCTACGATTTCTATTACGACAAATTTCGTTGACTTTTTAAAAGTGTTAATCGTAAGCTGTTACCTTTTTAACACTCTAAGTTAAATCACAAAATGAAGTAAAAGTAGAAAGCAAGCTTTCGTGGTGTAGTAACGACTAACATCACGTTTTGTTGATAATCAACAAATTGCCCCAAATAGTTTGACGAATCTTGTGTATTCTACACGACTGAGAATTCTAAATCGTTGAATTAACCATGGGAATCAACTGATGAGTTACTCTCTCTGCTTAAAGACGACAGGTATGCTGAATAACCATCAACTGCGAACGTGATTGAGCACTTGAGAATGATAATTTGGTCATATCTAATGTTTTTTCCGTGCGATAACAGTCATTACGGTCGCCCCTACGAAAACTTCAATCGATATCCGGAATTCGGACTTTAAAAAGATTAACGAAACTGAAGAGGTCTAACGAAAAACTATATTTCTCTTCGTAACAAGCCGGCTGAATATCTTGGCATAGATGTGAAAGCTGTTATCAACTATGAACGATATATGCAACTGATATCAGTTAAAGATAGCACCATTAACAGGGCAATGGGGAAGTAAGAAAGTTTCGTTCCAGTGTATTGGACCAGTCTCCGTTTATTGAGCGCCGTCGCCCATGTATAATTAGTGTGAAGCGGGTTGTTGGTCTTGGCGATTCTCTTGTCGCACTAGTCGTGTCTGACTGATGTATCAATGGTAGGTAACGTGCAGTGACACAAGCATGCTGTTTTCATGCCAAAGTAATGATGAGGGTGACTAATATCACAACGATCGATCGAATGGTCCACTGGTTTATCCAGTTGGTCGCATGTACACCAACTCCCATCTACAAATGTTGCTATGTTCCGACTATTTAGACAGTTCCTCACCTACACTGTTATTAATAGATGAAATGATCTGGTGGATGCAGACGTCGGCTACTTCTACGAAGGCGATCAGTTTTGTCAGACGGAAGTACGTTAGCATCACTGAAGGTCAACCTGATGATGCATCAAGACGGTTCCGATTGAAGAGGGGATGTTTACAGCCGTCATCTTTTGGGAACCTTTAGTTTCCCCGGTTCCCATCGCACTGATTGACTAAGGTTTTTGTAGAACCAAGAAGGATAGAGGTTTTCGATGAGTACATTCTATAAATCCCTTGGTTTGTCTTCTAGCACGTACACAGAAACAAATGCAGGGTAATCGTAGATTTAGCCACGTGGAACGGTTCCAGTACAAAAACGGTCAAGTCAGAATGATTGGGGAAAATTACTTTCTCAGATGAATGCGAAACAATGGAGTAACCGCAGACGCCTTTTCCAACTACGTAGCTAGGGATTTCAGTGCAAGTTTACCGACAAACTGGTGTAGGTAGTTCATGACATTGGATTCTTTTCGTTTGGTTAAATATAAGAACACGTGAAAGGTTGTCTCGGTAAGTTACCATTCCGGTTTTACGTCATCAGTCACATAGTAGTAAACCAAGTTGTATATATACTCCAAATGCAATGGGCGTAATGGAGGGGTCCAATTATCAGGATCAGCGTAAATTTATAGTGGCATGTGTGAATATCTTTTTTACACAAGCCTGGTTGCCGTTATGTTCACGAAAGGTATTCAATGACCTTCTAAAGTTTTGAGTTTGTCACGTTATTACACATAGTAGAACAGTTTGCTTTGTATTGATCTGTTGCCTGGATGCGTTTCAATACGATGAACTGGGGTTTCTCTTTCTGACATCCATGTGGTTGGTATTGTCTAAGCCAGCTACTTGCGGAGTGTTTGGCCAACAGCCATCTCTCTGTTCTGAAATTGCATATATAACCGCAGTTACAAATGAACAGATGGATAACGTGTGATATAGAACGGTTAGATGAATTGTGATTCACGTTTCTTAAAATTGCACCCCGGCTGTGGAGAAAATCATCCCCCAGCAGGGTCCAATGTACATTAAAGCTTACGATGCACACAAGAAATCAAATGATCCACATGGAATGGCAGTCCAGCTAAAACCTTTTCGTAGGCACTACGTACGTCGTCGGTCATTTTGTTTTCCACTTGTGATGTGTGTTTAGAAACTTTTAAGTATAAGCGGTTTTGTTAATAATTATTTCCGTCATACCAAAGTGATCGCTATAACATTCTTCCCAGTTCCGTTTCGTTAAAGTCACGTTTGTCGTCACTAGACGTGAAGCCGGAAGAATAGATTTATCGACTGTTCCAACGGGCATTTGGTTTTATTAGACCTGCTCAGTTTAATATCATGATTTCTTCTGGACAACGGTTAATTTTGTCATCGGTTGCTTCCTCCAAGGAACTTTTAAACTTTGACCTAAAGAATTTTCGTAGGATAGAAAATAAGTGAAAATATTTCAAACCAACAAAAATCGAAGTATCATCATTGTAGAGTGTGCAAAACGCTGTAGCTTCAGTACTGTCAGAACACCATCTTTCAATTGTCCCGAGAAATACATTAGCTAATATTTGGTTAGGATGACATCCTAATGCTATACAGTCAACTTGACCAAAACAGCACTTTTAATTTCCAATCGGGCATTTTCTGTACACAAAAGAATGAAGTGTTAAAGTACGTCATGGAGATAGATATTGGAATATTTTAGACGGATATGCAATAAAATAACGGTCTACAATCTCACTTGAATGTACAGTGGTAAATGAAGATTCCATGTGGACAAAATACATTATCTATGAACTCATCTACAGGCTGATCAAAGAATTGTCCAATTTCAAACAGGCCTTAATACAGATCGACAACACAACTGTGTGATAGGCCAAAATGTTATACAGGTAGAAACGTAACCAGATACCCAGATTTATGTTACAGTTATTCAGTAATAGTGTTGAAGTCATAAGTGATGTAGAATTAACCTCGTGTGTTAGATGCCTTCTCAAAAAACGATCGATAGAAATTTTCAATCTGGCATACATTTGAGTCATGCAAAATCTGGCACCTCTCTGTAATCTAACAGTTGGTTAACCTTGGCTAAGAAAGTTCTTTAAATTTATGAACGGACATTCAACGCGGATTAGCAGCACTGAGTTGGATAGTTCAATGGACGATAATATTGTAGGACATAGTTTTGAAAATTTGAATAAATAACTGAATGTACAGTTTGTGTTGACAGTTGTGAACGTGCGATTTCCAGAGATGCCACTAACAAAAAAAACGATTTTATTTACACAACCAGCTCAAATTAGGATGGCTTAAAGTTCTGTTTATTCAGACATGAAATAGCTTAGCTGCGTCTTAGGTAGTTGTATTATTCAACGCACTGACAAAAGAGTGATGTTGCTGTTGAAGTAGAGGGTTTGAAACAACATCTGATAAATAACGACGTAGAGCAAACTAGTTTCTTGGTGTTTCTTGGTGAAATGTTTGTATTCACCGAACCCTTTAGGTTAGTCACATAATGTGTTCTGGCTGTTATCCGTAAACAATCAACTGGAAAATGGTGTAATATGGTTCCCGGTAAATCATTTCTGGCTCACACAAGAATATATGTCTTCTTCAAAATAGAAGCAACACAATGATAGGAATCGCAATAAATCTGTATATTTATGCCAGCCAATTCTGTGTGCACAATTTACAATCCGCTGGGATTGTATACATGGTGAAGAAACACTGAATGACACCGGTTGGAACAAAACAGATGTGGCTGCAGATAAATGGTCAAGAGGGTAAATCTTTTGATGATAGAACTGTGGTTTCATTTACCGCTCCGGATACGAGTGAGTGGTTGTGTCGGTTACCATCCGAAACCGTCGTTGATCTACGGTATACCTGTGGGCTGGAGCCAGTTCGTTGATCTTATGTGTCGGGCTCCAGCTAGTATCCGACCTTTTCGTCACCTGGTGATGCGCGCAGCACTCAGACCGATGTACAAACCGTGGGCGGTACGCTTTGAAGCTGGTCTAATTGCTGCTTTAGTAGTAGTGGCAACAGTGCTGAGAATCAGGATGGGAATCGTTTTGTATTTATGAGTGTATATGCATGTATGCAGTGTACCTCTTAAATAAAGTCGATTCGTGTGGGGGCAATCCACGGAGACGCTTTTGCTACCGACTGTTCAAAGTCCGACTGATTTATAGTCCAATATTTATACTGGCTCTTTCGGGGATTTCCGGTTGGCTTTAGACTACCGGTACACTGCCACCAATACCACAACTACTGCCCTTGTTATGGTTGACTGTTATGGCCAATGTCACTATTACGGCTACAGATTGGCTGCGGTTTCTATTCGATTCTCCTGGTCGCCCGAAGAATTCGAACACACATACTCACAAATTTATATCAGCAGACGCTACTGTGGCGACAGTTTGGCACGCCAAAATCTTGTCACTCATAAACTAGCTATGCTGACCATTCACAGATAACAGTCACACGAGTTGTGTGGATATGCGTGTGTGGGCTTTGTAAGGAAAACACAGATGCTCCGCCTGATGGTAGACCCATACGTTTCTGATTAGTGCACGCAAACTTGTCTGAAGGATAGTGTGCCGGTTTACTAGGCCTCAGGTAAATGAGATTCGCTTGCTAGCAGCATCAACCCCAAAATACTTGTCATCATCATCATTGTAGCGATCCCTATCTGATCACTGACTTACGCGTAATCCGAAAACAGACCCCAAATTGAAAACAAGATTGGATCCAACTATTTCTACGGTACTGTTAAAGAAATGCATCAATGATTACAATAAATAAACCACAATCGTTGACGATTATGATCTCCTTCAACAAAATCAGTGGATTCCGAACGGAGCCAGTATAGTCAAGATTGGACGGTCACGCGAGTAGGTCAGACGAAGAATGGATGCTCGCGCCGCAGACAATTAATGACAAATTAGTTCAATAAAACAAAAGCGGGGTAGGTAAGCCATATAGGTCAAATGTCGGGCTGATAATAAAAATAGGAAAGGCAAATAAAGGAACAAACTTTCTCATTTCGGAGACCAAGATATTTACAATCACCGTCTAACGCATCACCGCCATCATCGTCGTCATCATCACCATCAACGATAATAATAGTAACAACGGGAATAAAAATTATGACTGATAGTAATATTTGGAAAACCTGTATCACCACATCCACTCATGAGGACTAGACTAATTCACTAATGGGTATGCTTCAGGCGACCCAACATGTTACATTCTTTTGTTTGTGTTTCACAGAAATTATAGCAATGTTTGTAACGTGAATCTTTTTGTAAGTATCGAAACGGTATTGTTCATCGCACTTGAGCTGATAATATTTCCAGTTGTTATTTGGCTTAGTAACAACCATCCACGAATGGGAGACTCTCTTAAGAGTTATGCTCACAAGTTTTGTTCCATCGTCTAGTGTTGGCTATATACACCATCGTAAACATCGTAATTCCTCCAATTAATGCACGATGTCAAATGAGTTATTAAAACCGATAGCCTCAAGTCTTGTAACGTGAAACAAACCAGATTAACATCAATCCTTATCAACAGGCTACTGTCGTCTACATTACTCATTAGAAAACGTACCACTAAAGAATTCTGTTTAGATCTACCAGTGACATATTGCAGTTTGTGATTACTTCGGTCGAAATGGATGTTTTTTTGTATTTCTGTAGATAGAGTGTTCTCACTATGGTTTTCATTCTAGTGGTAAAGCTTTGCGTGGATGTAAGACAAACTTTCTCATAGTTAATCATGGTGTTTTTTTAACCGTTCTTCATTTCTGATCGATTTTGATAAACGAGAATGAGCATCTTAGAGTGTGCCTTATCGTTAAACACCACTTGGACCAGCACATATTGTGGAAGCTCTGAGAATGTTTGTCTGCACGCACTTACACCGGAAAAGGTTTCGGAAGCACGTTATATTTGAACAAGACGAAAGATTATATACACGCCTTTCAGGTTATTTGAATTATAACATGTTGATAAACCACTGGTCCGGATGGTTTTCGAGTTGTACAATATTTTATACAAATACACTGAGACCGACAGCGTTTTTGTTCCCCAAAAGGTACACTCTACTTACGGTTGGCATAGTAAGACGGGAAGATGGCTCAATCCAACGACATGTTTACAGAAAACAAACTTGGAGTGGCCAATACATTCACTTTGACAGTTTCGCTCCGCTAAATCAAAAGCGAAACCTCATACGATGTCTGACGGATAGGGCGTCAAAGATCTGCACTCCTGACACTTTACAAGCTGAGCTAGACTTTCTACAAGAAGTGTTCATGCAGAATAGCTACTCAATACGTTTCATTCAGAAGGTGATGTAAGCGGTAGAGTTGAAATTCAAGTCACTTTCTGCGAATAAGAAACTTGCGTTTATCAGTCTTCCTTTCAGGGGTGATCCCATGGCCGAAGTGATCTCGAGAAAGCTGAAAAAGTCAGTTGAAACAACCTATTTTGCCGCTCAATTGTGCGTGAGTTTCCGTTCAACACCCAATATCATGTCACAACTCAAAGACAAACTTCCTTGTTCTACAACCAGCTGTTGTGTGTACTCATTTGTTTGCTTGTGTCGAGCATCATACATTGGTCGTACTACAAGGCGATTGTCTGACAGAATGCGTGAACATCATCCTGCTTGGTTGAATAGTGGTGTGGTTAAAACGGTTACAAGTGCAATCGTTGCTCATTTAATTGACTCTAATCATTCTGTCAGTAAGAAAGACGCTTTTCAGATTGTTTACCGAGTGCCAAGGAATCGATCAAAGATGGTGAGATTCCGAATGTTGACCGTTGCCGAGGCCATTAGTATCCGATTACGCAACCCTGACCTCTGTGCTCAGAAGAAGTTCGTGCAGACACTTAACGTACCCTGGCCCACAATCAGTCAAGCTCACGAATTGGAACAGTGATTGCGTAACTGATAACACACGCTGTCCATAACCTCTATTGACCGTTTCTCTTACTCACCCCAGTTACTGTTTTCATATTTATTGTGTTATAATTAGCCTGATGATCAAACACGAAAAACAAATCTTGTTCGCTACTTTGTCGTTCTCTACTTACTGTGCAAGCTACGCAGTTTACAGGCATACACAGTCAACTGTTGACATTCGAACAAATCCATTTTTAATTTCGGATTTGCTGCTGAGTCCGTTCGCTTTAGTAGTAAATATCCTCAGAAGTGTATTATCAGGATGAAAACAGCGATGCTGCTAATACCCAAGAAAATGAGAGAGTCCCGTGCTGTTTTATTTTGGAGTCCAAGCTACATGTGCAACAAATCTGTACTCTTAAATCATTCTAGCTGGTAATTCCTTAATTGTTGCCTATTTTTCCCATATCCGATTAGTTTGGAACAAAATACAACGTGATTGAGGGTCTGACACGAACATCTTAAATTGAACTGAAATTTCTAAGATGCTCGTACTCAAAGTTGACACGAGCACAACAGATAGGCAATGGCAGCCGAATAAAGAACAAACAAATCATCAAGAGTATGCTGTACAATTAGTTCGTCACCGATTTCAGATCTCATGGACTATCAGCATTTCGGTTCATAAATTTCCGAAGCCTGTTTTCGATGCACTTGATCTAGCTATATCAAATTGGAACAGCATGAAACCAAAACACAGCTAGTTTAGTCTGCCCATGACAACAACAACAACAACCACGGTAAGCAGGGAACAAAATAGGTAGAACACAAGGTGCATGCATTGTTTGCAACATTAACCTGGGACTGTAATAACTATAGTAAATTTAACCAACCGGAAATTCAACGACGAACCGATGAACACAACCTTTTGGCGGTTCACTCATTTCCCAGACATTGAACTTAACGGACTTCTTCGTACAAATAATAAGGAAAAATTTAGGTTATTGATGTACGAGCTGTTTATTCTTTGGTTAAAATGATTAGTTTTTACGAGTTATTGATGATGGTTCGATTCCCGTTCTCCCGCAAATCATTTTGGACCAAACTTAACTCAAGGTCACACCTTCTTACTAACCGTGCACTGCTATTTTCACTAGGAACTTCAGATATTCAAAATACGTAAATAATAACAAGTAACCTTCATGAATGGGAGCAGCCGTTACGATCAAAGTTACTGATAAGTAGTTTGGCAGATTTGATAATTTGGAAGAGATCCATCTGCGAAAAATCCGGACTTCGGCTGAATTCGAACCAGCGACAGAAACACCATGCCTAAACGCGACAAGCGTTCTACCAGCTCAGCTATGAAGCCACATAACTCAGCTGATCGAGAGCTTGCCGTGTTTGGGTATGGTGTTTCTGTCGCTGATTCGAATCCAGCCGAAGTCCAGATTTCTCGCAAATGGATCTCTTCTAAACAATCAAAGTTAAGTGACACTTTTACAAAGTGCGTTAATTTGATGTGGCTCGTTAGTTTCTTCAATCCGAAAGTCATCATTTGCGCCCATCGTTAACTGTATAACGGGCCATCATCCCATTGGTTTGGTTAGACACAATTCACCTTAGGTTATTAGTTTATGTGTGCTATTCCACCAACTATAACTGACGTACTCAGTCAACTAACTGCATTTGGATTGCGTATTGATGGTCGGATGAAAATCAACTGAACTACAGAGGCAGCACTAAAGAGACAAGCTTAGGTGCAGGATGTTACCTGTGTGCAAATGGAAGCAGTAGTTTAAAAAGACTATGAATATTCCAACTGTGATGCCGAGGTGCAGTGCCACTCGTTGATTAATTGGAGAGAGTGGTTGAATAACAATGTGCAGCATAGGAACTTCGCGTAGTAAGGCGGTCTGCCAAAGGAACCGGCAATCTACGACAAGAATTATTGGACCTGCAGTTTCAGTTTAAAACAACACACGTGCTTGGTGGCGTTTATATATGGGACTAACAATTCGGAAAGAATAGAACGCATAACAATGCAAGTTTAAACCACTATTCAGTAATGCCTATCTGCGTGACTTACTGCGTTTCGTCTCATAAAGCGTACTGTCTGGTAGGCAGTGGCTTTCGCGTGACAGGTACCATTAAGCCCTTTGGTATTTCGCCGGTTCATAAAAGGATATTATCCAAATCTTATAACACATTTTACTTATTGGTAACAAACTATCATTTATGAAAAAGCGCAATGCATTCTCTAAAAAGGTAACTGGAGGAAACAAAGAGGCAATGAGGATAAACTCATCAGAAATGGACCTCTCAAATCTCCCTCAGTTACTTCATCTGCTTAGAAGTGGCGATTTGGCCTGTTTAAGACATTAATCCGGAAGGCTTTGCTGTCCAGGGCTTTGGTCATTTCAGGTATAATCATATTTGGCAGGGGCAGTCGGACGAAAAGCAGTTATTTTCAGAGGGTCGTCTGCCTGATTACTGGTTGCGTAATAGTGCTTGCAGAAGGAAGCACGATCCACGATTATGTATGATTATTTATGTAGTTGTAAGGCTACTATTTTATTTATAGGGGAAAAGGGGTTAGAAGCAGTGTCTTCAGTCAAATAGCATTCCTACTGCCCAAAGGTTGTCCGTGGTTAATGTCGAATTGTGTTCACTGCCATGGAAAACACTCCAGTGGTTTAAGATAATGTTGAATACACCTGCTGTGCGTAGCAGTAAAAGGTTGAAGCATCAGGTTCTTAAATGATGACTGACGAGCTGGATCTTCTTCCCATTGTCAAATGATCCAAACTTTTAAGCCATTGGCTCCGAGTAGAATTATCCAAGAAAACATCACATCCCGTTTTCTCGCTGCTTAGGTTATTGCTGCAGAGGTTCCTGGTGGGGTCGCCATATCCAGACTCCTTCCGAGACATAACCGACTAGGAATTACTCAAAATTAATCCCAGAAGACAATTCGCCAATTCTCACAATCTCCCTCTTTTGCTGCCAATTTTCATCTCTTCAAGCCTGGAGAACTGCTCCACATTAGTGCTCGTAATGTTCATACATCCCCACAATTAGGGTAACAGGCTGCTCTGGTATGCACACTCTAGAGTCTGGAACTGGGTATGAGTTGTGTCTCCAGGACGTGCATTTACAATCCTGACGTCGATGTTCATTTGGACTTGTACTGGGACAATGCCATTTGTCAGTCGTACTTCCACCAAGTCCTCGGACATGACGAATTCCAGTCTCGTGGTCAACCTGGAATGAATATCACACTGAACTCCAAAGGAGAATCAGATTCGGTTCCAAAGAATGGTGACTTGTGTGTTCCAAGATCTCACAATTCAATCAAGGTCTGTATTCGGATACCAGAAAGACGTTGTACATTTGTCATACTTGTCTATGTTCCCGTCTACGCTGGAGAAGAATTTCTTAGGAATACACCCTAAGATGCTCTCTCCCTCTCTGATTATCTGGGACTAGTTAAACACCTGAACACTACCATACATGATAGTGATATGAACACTCAGCTTGGTCCTCTTCTTGTGTAGGCGAAGCACTGACAACGTGAATTGACTGTTCCCCCTGTGTGGTTATGCTTCATTTGCAAATCACCCTGTGCAGTCCGGTCTAGCATGTAAGTTTACAACATTGTCCCCCTGTCACTGGTGGCAACTGTCCATTGAAGGCTTCCGTTGATCTTGAAGTAACTACCGTAATAGAAACTGTTTCCTTGTTCCTTCTATTATTCGTTCACAGTTCGTCGGCTCACCACTACCAAATAGTTACTTGGAAAGTTGAAGGTTAAATGGTGTGAAATATCCACTTATTCGGCGCGCTGAACCACCTCCTCGTGGTGCCGACTGGGCGATCTCGGTACAAACCTTGACTGGCTAAAAGTTCAGCAACTTCAGATAAGACCAACCACTCTGCGTGGTTTTAACGTACCAGTAACGTTCGATCAAGGTAATGAAATTACGGTCAGCACCTCCGTGCAACCATCTATCAGCACACGGGATAGGCGAGCAGAGTACACCTGTTCAGAATGTGGCCAGATTTGCAAATCGAACACTGGTCTATCGGCGCATACTCGTATCCATCGACAGAGGAATGGTCCAGAGAAGGAACTGGACACCCAGCTTGTTACAATCTTTGAATGTCCCAACTGTGGCCGCAGCTTTCCCATCACAACTGATCTCATTCAACACAGAAGGCATGCACATCCTGTTGGACGCAATCGTGATCAACCCATGTTCATGAAAACCGCCAGATCCAATTGGTCTCATCAAGGATCGGCTTCTCTTATCAGATGTGCTGAAGCACTGGCTCGGTCGTGTCCTACTCGACGCGAACTTCACCGTCAGTTCTTGTTACTTTTCCCAGGTCGTACTTTGGAGAGCATTCGGACGAGTCTGTATGCGCTGAACTGCCATAGAAATACTGTTGCAGTCGCCGATCCAATCACCGTCTCGTGGACTAACACGACATCGGATATTTACTCCCAAGCTGCTGATCACTCCAACAAGTATGCCTGTTTGATCCAAACAGTGATTACCCAACTGGAGTCCAATAGCAAGGCTTTCTTACACAGTGATGAATTACTAGCTATTGTCCATGGTCTTCAGGCAGGCATCTTCACAATGGTGTAGACAAAGTCGCTTCTGAACTTCCACGCCTCATAAGTTTTTCCGTACACCCGGCGACTGATCGCTCGAAGACGTACTCATGTTAATGTGGGAACCCACGCCTCCAGAAAGCAGGTGCGGAAGAGCCAACTGTGCTTCGGTCCAGATGCTGTGCCATTAGTGTAAGAAGAATGTTGCGTTTGCAGTTTTTCTGGAAACTTGTGAACTGTATACATGATTGACCGCAGCCTCCCGGATAATTCCAAGGAATGCTGGTCCGAGATATTGTCGGTTTGTCCACACATTGGTGAGTAATCCTCACGTACGATTATGCTTCCAGACTGGTCTCTAGTCGACCCGATCACTAGAGTAATATCGCGCACCTTGAAGAATACAAGAAACACCGCTCATGATTCGTATGAAATGTTGCCCCAACATTTGAAGCACATGAAAGCTGATACCTTGGTCGGATACTTCAACCTTTTCCTGCTAACCAAAGGTTGTCCAATCCACTTATGCGGCCGTCGCACCAGGCTTGTACCCAAAGTGAAAAATCCTTCATCGTTCACCGAGCTCACACTTATCGTCGTATCTTCAAAGTTGATATGTTGTTTTCACAAGATACTGGCCGATCATTTGAATACGCGTCTGCAAATGCCCGCTCTTGAGTTTGCATTCCTACACGATAACGGTCGCCTCGAGGCGAACTCACTGCTTCATGCGCTGCTTCGGAATTCATGCACCATGTCCTTCAGCCTGTGTGCTGCCCCTATTGACGTGTCTGAAGCGTTCAGTTCTATCATCCAGGACCGGACTATCGGATCGGTCCAGGCTTTCGGCGCCTGTCCACCTCTAACACACTACATGGCTGATTTTCACTGAAACCCATCCGTCACGCTCGTAAGCTCCATCCTTCGGTCTCAGCGTGGTGTTCGCCATGATGACCCACTGTTGCCGCCGTTATTCATCATGGTAGTGGATGAGGTGCTAACACTACCTCGACAGGAGCTTTCCCAGAAGCTTGCGGTCGTCGCTAGTGCCCTGGAACTGTCCGGGCTGAAAATCAACACTCACAAAAGTAAGCTCATGGCTATCTGTGGTGACTATATGCACAACGCAACCGCCATCTCTGACGAGTCTATTTATTTCGGTCCGGAAATTATCCACTCACTAACCGCCTCCGACAAGATGACTTATCTAGTATCTCGTTCACTTGGAAGGGTGAATCATTCGTTAATCACCACCTGCAGCTTCGTACGATGCTGGAAGAAGCTACCAAAGCTCTCTTGGAGCTACATCAATGCCTAGAACTCTTGAGACAACATCTGATCTAAGAGATTAATAACTCGTTAGTAGTGAGCTGAATCCACCGGACCACGCTCAACGCTAGGGACTGTACGGTTCACCAGTTTGTTCGGCAGTGGCCCTACCTTCCTAAAGACACACCAATCAGCTACATCCACACCCCAATTTGGTTGAGCGATCTGAGTATCCCGAGTTTATGCACCACTATCCCCATCTCACGCAAACCACGGGTGAAGACACTGCTCCCCAGTCAACGCCCATTTCCGTGGAATGTGCTCACAGATGTTTCGTTTGGCCCTAACAAGAGAGGGCTGGGCCTCACAATACGCGTTCAGGGTGTGGTAGTGACGAACACGAAAAAAGCCCATGCGGCGTGGATGGATGAGCTTTATCGTAAGTTGGATGGCTGTGGTCTTCAGGAAGTGTCTCGCTCTCCACTCTTTGATCCTTGGCTATTCAAGTTAGGGTGCGTCTTCCACAGGATCTTTATTCGTGCCATCCACCTCAGAGGTAATCTCCTGCGGACGAAGGTCCGAAATTCACGAGGTGACCCAAGTGATCACTGAGTTATCTGCCGTGGCAACTGCGGTCAACCAGAAAGTCCTGCTCATGTTCTGCAATCATGCTGGATCACCCATGACGTGCGTTGTGCTCGACACAACCGCATGACCAAAGACCTGGCGAAAAGACTGCGCAACTTGGACTATACTATCTTCGAGGAGTTGCAAGTACAAACGGCGAGCTCGTTCATTAAGTCCGATGGGATCGCGGTTCGTGACGGCTCTGCTGTTGTGTTTGACTACAGTATAGCGGATGACTGCGGAAGCCAATTTTCCTGGACGGACACGGTCGCAAAGTACAGAACAGACTCCAATAACGCTGCCATTCATTCGGGCCTCCAGACTGTGGGCTTTGAGGTGAACTCTGTTTCCCACTCACCTGTTTTCGCGGCATTATATTTCCATCTTCATGTAACACTATTCTTTGACTAGTACTTTCCTCCTACGCAGTCACATATTTGTCTATTGACTGTTCCACGTTCTGTAAAAATCTATGACACATTTATGCGAGGAACCTGGCGTTAACTATTGCCATCTCCCTGACAGTTGCCTCACTATGAAATACATTTTTCTGTTCCGATGCATGCTCATGGACTGAGATAGCACCCTTGTGCCCTGAAGAGTTTGTGATTTTGTGAGACCGACTGTTTATCTTAGTTTCTTTGTTTAATTTTTTTCATGTATTTTGCTCCTTTTCCAAAATCCCTTTGTTACGTACCGCACAAGTAACTTTTCGTGTGATAACTGGATTAGTAACGTCTGTTACTCTTGTGAGAGGACTTGTCAGTCGCCCAGAGTTGCTAACTGTGCAGCGCCTCACGTTTGACAGACAGCTTATTTTCACATTCACCCTTTTACATATTTGCTGTTTAATTTTGGTGTCACTGTCTGTTCTTCCGTTGAACAAAGATGTGTATATTGCTCTTCAAAATAAACGATAATACAACTATTCATCCTACTGCCAAGGTCACAACAGTGGTGTGTGATTTAACTCAGCATTAGAGAGAAATCTAAGTAATTGTATCCAGCGGTTGTGAAGAGATTTGCTCCAAAGCAGCACAGCACGCATGACAAAAGTAGAGTTATGCGGGCCAAACAAAATGTATAAACACACTTAGATTGTTCTTTCTCAACTCCAAACATGACAATGACCCCAATGAATCAGAACACCAACCAATGATCGGTCAGTGTAAAACCGTGAAGCTGATTTGACCGAGTGAGCCAAAGAGCTGGAAAATGTACTTATATTGGGGAATGGGCCATAGTTGATTTCTCACAGTCGGAGTTGCATCGACCGCTGACGAAGTGTTAGTAAGACTGCTTATGGAAAAGCTCACCTGTGAATTTACAACTTACCGCAACAACAAGACGGGTAGGTTCAGCATTTTCAGAAGCATTTCGTGTGATCTGACCTAGTTCATTCAGTCGTGGATGATGGAGAACATGGGTTTGTTTACGACGTTTCTGAGGAACCCCCATGGGAACCCGAACTGACTTTAGAGCTTAAAATAATGAAGTGTAATAAAGGTGTTTTCAAATATGGTGGATAGTATTGATTATTTGAACGGACGACAGACTTTTGTCCCATATGGCGGACTGAATAGGTTCATCGTGAGTCTTATTTATCAATGGTTACTTCGGCATTCAGAAAGATATCCAAAAGGTGTCCCAAAGTCATCAACTTTTCCTGTGTCTTATTCTGTTTGCCCACATGTTTCATAATTTGTCAGATTCTTAAAAGTGGGGAGAGCTAACTACAAGACAGACAGGCAAGATTCCGACCAGGCATGGGCACCGTTATCATTTTTTCATTTTGTAGCTGTTTCCTCGCCAAATATTATGACACTTGTGGACATGTAAGCTACTTCCGACCGATTGTTCAACGATCTTTAGAGCTGCCATCGTCGTTTATTGTTGGAATTCTTGAATTGCATGAGTCGGAAGAATGCTTGAGTAAGGCCACGTTAGAGACATTTTTGGAATTTTCACCGTTCCTAATCAGAATGGTGAGTAGTAGAGGATTTAAAGTAACAACTTAAACATCGCGCACATGTGATTACAAACGTCGCAGTCGGAATGATGGGCTGGCTGGCCCTTTTAACACCTGACCACTGGGGGCATGTTTCGGTTGTGGCAGAACTCATCAGTTCTAAATCCCTTTAGTTTGACCGAATCACGTTCTCATCAAGTCACTGTGTTGGCCATTCCCCAGAGAATTCTTATTAAACACGACCGTTTGATCGTACGTATCCTGTTTCAACTCGTGTTCAATTTGATCCGCTCCATTAACTCCAGTCAATCCCTTACGACCAATGTTTTTCAGTCAGACGGAAGCCCTTTATCTCATTCTGCCCCCTGATCAGCGGTTTTGAGCACTGGTGACTGACTATATCTACCTTTTGCTGCCTGTCGTGAAGTTTGTCTCTGATTCATCATATCTACTGCCAAACCGTAGCCTACACGCTGTTACGATAAAACATGAAGTTTCAAGTTGAACATCACCTATAACTGATCACAGCTGTCACATTCCTATAGACTTTCTAGTCGATTCCTTTCGAAAAGAAACACTAGATTCGAGTTTCGTTCTTGTTAGAGTTCGTCACTAGTGCAAACGTGTTTACCGCTGCGCCATTGACCTCACGTTAGGCACGACCGAATTATCATATGTGAAAGCTCAACCACTTTCGCTTGTGAGTAATGATCAGGTTGCCCGATCGTCTCGAAATGAAGACACAGTTACTGTCTGTTAACTCCAATCGATAACCCCGCGATTAGGACTTCCTAGACAGGTCGAAATCTCCGATCTCATTAAACCTGCTAGGCGATATTTTAGATTACTGATGAGTAGTCGGGGATTTGGTTAATTTCAAATTGAACATCACTCACAATTGATCGCAGCTGTCGCATTCCCATAGACTTTCCAGTCGGCCCCTTTCGAAAAGCAGAAGCACTAGACTCGAGTTTCGCTCTCATTAGAGCTCGTCAGTAGTGCATATCATCGCCACTGCCGGGACTTGAACCACGGACATGCTGTTCATGAGGCAACCGTGTTTACCACTGCGCCATTGACCTCACATTAGGCACGACCGAATTATCATACGTGAACGTTCAACCACTTTCGCTTGTGAACAGTGATCAGGTTACCCGATGGTTTCGAAAGGAGATACAATAGCTGTCCTGTTAACTCCAGTCGATAACCCCGCGATCAGGACTTCCTAGACAGATCGAAATCCCTGATCTCATTAAACCTGCCAGACGATATTTTAGACTACTGATGAGTAGTTGGGGATTTGGTTAATTTCAAGTTGAACACCACCCACAGTTGATCGCAGCTGTCGCATTCCCATAGACTTTCCAATAGACCCCTTTCAAAAAGAAGCATTAGACTCGAGTTTCGCTTTTGTTAGAGCCTGTCAGTAGTATATATCCTTGTCAAGTTAATGATTTCTGTTATTTCAACATAGAGAGAAATCCTAGTCGGGCGGTCATCGACTGGAGTTAGCAGGACAGCTACTGTGTCTGCTCTCGGAGCCGTCAGGCAATCTGAGGATTACTCACAAGTGAATGTGGCTGATAATTCACTTATGTTGATTCAGTCGTGTCTAAGGTGAGGTCAGTGGCACAGTGGACAACGCTGTTGCCTCATGAAAGTGTGGCCGGAGTTCTAGTCCCGGCCTTGACAAAGATATTCAAGCTTGTGTTAATATGTCACAGATTTCCTAAACGTTAACCATATGTTTATTCTTGAGACTGGTTAGGCAATGTAGCGCGTCAATATCTACAACTGGCTGCCGCAAGTTACCCCGTGGAGATTGTTGATGAAGGACATCTCCTGAAATTAACCAACCTATTGAACATTTTCCTTGGAAAAGGTAAGGAGATTGTCATACTTCGAAGATTTAAAGAAACATTTCAATGGCACTTGCCAATGTAGACCTATCACACATCTCGAATTACGGAGTCAGCTTGCATCTCCACCAAAAGGACTTCAAAAAAGCGATCTTAATTTCTATTAGCTCTGTGTCATTAACAGAAAAGAAGCATGAATAGATGAAGAAGGAAGCATTTGCTGTCAGTTTTGTTGTGAAGACACTTCATAATTTACAATTTGACTACCACTTAGTCTTTCGTACTAATCACCAACCGTTGATAGTTGCTTTCAGATCAAACGAGGACATTCTGGCCTATAAGGCCACTTCGCACCGATTAACTACAAAATCGACAGCTGATGTGCTTCCAAGACAAGTATGAAACAAATGAACGTTCTGTCCTGCTTGATTGACTATTAAACATCAGCTACCAAAAAATTCGCAGTTTCACTGGAATTCATCATTTCTTCCTGCAGGGCGTCCGACTACTTCAGGTTTTCGTCTCCATATTCTTTGATGCATGCTAGACCAGACTTCACAGAATGTGGCATTATACAGCCGAATTCGCCTACCAAGGGGTGGACTGTCGGGGGATCTGGCACAACTTCAATAAAAACGTTCTGTTTTCTTAACGGAGGTCAAACAATCGTGTTGACAGAGCTTCAGCTGGGGATGATTCTTCAAATTTAGAGCACACGCCGAAGTGTTGGCCCAAAGCGCGCACTGCTTCTCCGATACAGATGGGCAGTTCAGACGATTATTGAGGTCTTGTCATATATGTACTGCCAGTCATATTAACCGGAGACCGGAACCAAGTTATAGAGAACAATTTGAACGAATCGCACGGAACGCAAATTCATCAATTCAAAGTCAACCAGACAGACATAGCATGCGATTACTGAAACCACTATATTAAATGGACATCGGATAACAGTTTCCAACAGCCGAGAAAAGTCATCTTAAAAGTTCAGTCCAGAAGAGTTACTTGTGTGCACCAAACCAATCGGATCTAGACTACTGTTATTCCCGAACAAATGCCGCTAAATGGCACACCCTTTTCTTGACCTTTTCAAGCTTCTTTCTTCATGGTCTGTGACACCACCAAGCACAAACACAGTCTCCATTATATAAGCTGTCATTTAGAGGTCGAATCGACCGAATGCATGAATCGACGACACCAATACAAGCAAAATATCAACGTTACTCGGAGGATCTACAAAATCATAAAAATGTGACACAATGAACTGAACAAGAAGAGCAGCGTGTTGACTCCGCAGCTAAATTGTACAACCTGATACGGAAGATATTATCTCTCGCATTCACACTGTTATCAGGAGTAGTAGTTATTTTATGGATATACTTACTTTTAACCGCCTGAAACTGTACGGGTGCGATGCGAAATATATACACGTTATTCATATACCACTTATTAGGACGATGGAGAGTTTGAGAAGACAGAACACGATCGAAACCTCTTCCTCCTCCTCCTCCTCCTCCTCCTTCTCATCATCATCATGGGCAGCAGGAAAGTCATCAGCACCAAAGACAATAATAGATCAGTGGTCTGTACCGATAGTTAACTGCTTCGTAACTCAGCTGGTAGAACGGTTGGTGCATCTAGCCATGCTGTTTTTGTTGTTGGCTTGAGTGCAGCAGAAACCCGAATTTTTTGCTACAAGATCCCTTCTGTTCTGACCATTAATTCCGGGTGCTTAAGACATACGTCTTCACGACAGTCTGTGAAATCGGTGTTTTTAAACTTCTGTAAAGAAAAACAACCAATTTCAGATTCATATATCCAGTTTTGTACGCTGGTGTCAGCGGACCAGTTATCAATGCTCTGAAAAAGCAGTGAGTAAGACCTTCACTATAGATGTTGCGTCAAACACATGTTGGTTGGATGAATTTCGAGGAGTCACCCATCCTCGGCTGTATTGGGTTGTTACATTAATCCCACTGTTAAGTGGCTGTCAGGCAGTATGATATTTACCTCTATAGTTATCTCAGAGAGACAATGTCATGAACTGTGCAAAACCTAACTTGCGAGCCTCACGAAGTTAACTTATCTATATCTTGTTTGATTGCACCACTGGAGGTCATATTGATTAATACTGATTACAACTAATCAACTGTCTCTGATTTCATTGACTGGTGGAAAGAATGTAACTTTAAGAATCAAGGTGGATTTAATTATTATACTGAAATGCCACAGCCGCGACCAGCTGTAGGTGAGATTCAACTTGAAGTTAGCCAAATCCCTGACTACTCATCAGTAATATATTGGCATACCTTAGGTTTGCTACTGGTGAGAATAAATGATATACCTGTTCTGCCCTGAAAACATGTTATCATTTTGACTGAGATAAAAAGATAGGCTATTAAGGTCTGATTCTTATGCGGGCAGGATAATTTGTTTATGGTTATCTAATTCACGAGTTCAGAACGCTTCATCCCATTCTGACAAGATAGGTGCTTTTCAGTGTTAACCCTTGGTGCTCTAGCCAAGAGCGTAGTAACTATTCGTCATATTGTGTCATTCACATATTGGGAACGCCATCCAACGTAGTTCGGTTTCCGTGAAGCACAGCGACAAATCTGGTTGCGGTTATGTCAGTTCAGATTAATGTAGCTCGTCTGTACAGAGGAAAGCCTAACAATAACAAACTGATACGATAACTCATACACACACATGTGTGTGTATATACATATATGCACAAACACTCGAAAAGTTTGCAAATATTCACTTTGAGTATTGATCCTCCGTTTGATTTGCCTTGGTGATCAGATTGCGTGTCGTTTGAACGGCTTTTTTATTGCTCCTAAACTGTGAATTTTTGAAGTTGGTGTGATGTGTCAGTTGTTAGACTTGCACGAACACACCTCCCATAATGTTCACAGACTTGCTAGACTAGAGTCGTTTCTTCGCTTTATTCCTGGTCCACCAATCAGAGTCCTGGTAGTACGATTGATTAGCGGCGATGTCCACTATGTGCCAACGCCCGCGTCCGATTGGTCCATGCAGATGGTGGGGCAGGCCGAGATAGCGGCTATTGACAAACATCAGGGGCAGAGGCGGTAAACACGAACAACTGTAGTTTGCGTTACCGACGCGGGTGGCGGCTAACAATGTATGACTTGTCCTGTGATAAGTGGGCGTGTCTGTAACGGACCCATTTGTTAGGACTATACCGTATAATACACCCCCAGCAATCCTGACCACAGGTGTGTCCGTACGTTGTCTGATGTCAGTACCAGGCGAATTCGAGTTTCCTGGACAGACAGACAGCAAATTGTGTAAGTCTTTGGGCCACTGCCCTTACCACTCATTAGCTGGTGAATTCTTAAATTTCCCACAACAAATTTAAACAACGGGTTCTTCGACAGGAGTCTGTTACAGCAATCTGTGCGAACAACTCGGAGTACACTCACTATTATCCGCTAACTTGCTAGTCCTGACAACGACAATGCGATCCGAGTTACCGATCTACCAAATACTACTTCACTCGTCCAGTTGTCCGTTAGGCAGCTGAGCTGACCAATCAGTACACACATTGTCGAGCAACATGTACATTGACACACACACAATTGACCCGAAGGATTGGACGTAATCCGGTGTACATAGTACATTCAAAGTGACACGGACCGAAGTAGAATCCAGCAGAAACGAGGATACAATCAGAATTACTGTTATTACTATTGCAGTCATCCTTTACAGCAAGCTTCCACTTTTCAGTTTCAGTCAACCAGCCTGTTAAATTTACCCATTTTTGGAAGCGAGAACTGACTACATCTTATGTTAAACAAATTCACACGGTCACTCAGATCTACTCCCATGATAGGCACGTACACACTTGTTTATTTTAATACCCACGATTTCCAGTAAACTAGTCTTACTCCACTATGTTACCCATGGATAATCGTCCTGCTCCCTTGGGTTTCCCATCCGCCTTCGACAACTTATTTCCTCGCAATTTACCTCCAGCACCTGCCACTTACTTAACCCAGCCACCTATTCATTGTGCAGAATTGTGTAAATCCGATTGGATTCATTCTGAACTAGGTACGGTTCCGATGAATGGTCGTCACGTGCCAGGAATGGACTACTCGAACCCATCACGGGCTACCAATCATGCATTAGCCGCACTGTTTGGCACCCCTTTTCCTGAAGCTGTCCCGACTCAGGTGACAAATGAATTCTACTCCACACCGAACCACGTTCAGGTCAATTTTAGTCAGTCACTCGTTTCGAATGATTCACATGAGAAAACGAACAACTACTTCACTTCGTCTACAGGTTTAATGACCCCCGATCGATGTTTCATAGGTCTACCTGGTCGTTTTCAACAATCGCATCTATTATCCAAACTGCCTGATACGGATTCATCCCATGCGGCAGATTCAACGTTGTTGTCAGGTCATCCAGATCACTCTGTTCAACTAGCGCAAACTAGCCGATCACCACTGACAGAAACAGACTACCGAAATACATCCACTGTGGCCACACAACCCTACGAAACAGATTCATTTCAGTCGTTTTTCACCAGTTGTCCACAAATGGGCTTTTTTAATCCATCAGGCCGTTATGCTCGTTATCCAGGGCCGACTGGTCTAAGGCATATGGTCCAACCTACGAATAACCATCCGTTCCTTGACTTGCGAACTGATCCCAAACTATCCGACCGACGGTTCAGTGGTGGGCAAGTCTTAGAACCTACCTCGATAACTCCCAATCATTCGATATCGTCCAATACGACAGCAGCCGCTACAGTGGCAGCAATTGCAGCAGCAGCTAACTATATGGCCACTGGTACTACGAACACACAGGAATTCGGTGCTGGTGGGGTTACTAACAACAGCATGGGAGTGCTGAACACTGAGTCAGACTGTAGTAGTCTATTGTTACCTTCCGACCGATCCCCTTCGAGTCCAACTATGGAGGCTTGCTCAACTGGAAACGCCGCAGATTCGTCTATTGCTACATTAACTAATTCCAAAACCTCATCGCTTTCACCTACTCAAATTTGGCCCTGGATGACTGTTGTGGGTAAGTATTGTAAACTAATCAATGATAATTTATCTACTGAATAGATATAAAGTTTTCATGTACAGTGTGTCCCGCCGAAATGCTAAGTTTCAGTCATGTTCCTACAAGGAATGCTAGTACACATTACTCAGATGAATAAACTGTTTATTTGTATACAGTTTACCTGTATGTCTGTATTCATAATTGCTATATGCACAAATTCAAGTACTCGGAGTGAAACACGTAGACCAAACGATGGCTAAATCGTAGGCCATAAGGACAGGAATCAAGGTTACGTGGTATGATGTTGATTCGAACATACCTGCGGAACGGATACACAATTTAAGTGAATAACCAATGCAACAGAAAACAATAATCATTGCTTTAGTCCGTTATTCCGGGTTAACAGTCATTGTGACTGCCAAATTAAACGTTCGACAACATTCTTGTGTTTCTGAATGTGTAATTCCCTTTCTCGTTTAATTATTTCCGATGTTTTTCATTGAGTGTATAGCATTTTCCTTTGTTCTTTCGGCTAATATACTCAACATTAAACTCTGCTTGATTTTATCCCCTTCCTCTGATGAGATTTTGAAGACCGACGACTTCAAGAGATCAAGGTTACTTTATCGTTAGCATGATGCAATGTTGATTGGGCTAGTATTTCTAAAATGGAATATTTAAGCAGTTGAAGTTGTTTTATAGCTCTGTAAGCATAGCATAAGCCGCGTAATGAGAGACACTTCCTATTCCTGGTTCAAACCCAGATGGAGCGTGGAAAATTCTGCAAATGAATCTCCTAATAGTTAACAAATCTCTCATACTACCTAGAAGGAGCCCTCCTTTCTGTTTGATCTCTACTGTATACAAAGAAAGCACTATTTCCGCTAAGACATAAATCTGGTGTTTTGTTTGATAACCGTGAACTTATTCTGGTAGGAATATTCTTGTCATAGAATATGCTTTTCTAGTTGTCAGCCGTAAACTTGAATTTGAGATCAGTTTCATTTTTCTACTTGTTGATTTCCTTCGACCACAAACTCTGCTTGCTTAATATTAATTCACATTAACCGATTTAAATGTCGGCGGTTTGTAACGTTCAGCATATAATGGACTCTCTCTCTCTGTCACTGTCTACATCGACTTTTACTACCCCACGTTCTGTTACTCTTTTGTCTCTCATGAGCATTTCCCGATCGACAGTTATATAGTTGTGGCGCATTTTTGATGACAGAGGCCAGGCAGCAACTGTGTGCATTTTATTCAGGGAATCATTTGTTCCGTGGTATTTTCATGTTGGGATCCAAAAGATAATTTGAGTCCACCTACAAAGTGGGCAACAAACATGGCATAGTGAAATTTGTTCGGAGTTTCGATTAATACATTGCACTGATGTTCGCTAGTTAACTGATTTTGAAGAAGTGGCTAGATCACTTATTCTGTGTTACTCGAACCTAGATGAGAATTTGCAAAGAAGCTTGGGACTTCAACAGGTAGCATATTGCTTGATGGCTGGCCTTGTTAATGGGAGGCAGCTTCGCGTGTTGTTAACCAAAGGCTTACTGGATGACCAGACAAAAGTAGGGATTCAACATAATCTGACTGAATTAAAGGCAGTACATTGTAAAAGTCAAGGCTATCCACAGGTTTAAAGTGGTATCGTTTCCATAGATGACCATCCTTTCTCTGTTGCGTCGTTTATAATCTAAACCGGTTATGCATAATATAGGATTTTGTATCCACTTGGTACATACCTATTCACTACTCAGTTTACAGGCATAGTACTCGGATGTTCAAGGCATTGGAGCTTAGCAACTTTTGGGCACATTGAACTATTGGTATCATACAGCCTGAAAACATTATCTTTCTGCCGAAGTGCGCACGATCTGCTTAACAGTTTGCGTTACATTATAATTCTATGAAATGTATTCGTGTATTTTGCGCGGACTTTAGACATTTTTCACTATTCTGACTTACATCACAGTCCTTGTGTATCTCTGGTTTGTGAGTGATCCGTGTAAGCGATGCTCGTGGTGAGAGTGGAATCGTTTATCTATAGACCTTACTAAACAACTAGATGAGTAGCAGGCAGAATACTCAGTATAATGACCTAGCAATACTCGTCGGACAGAGTAAACAAGAATTGTTCGAACGTGAATTGCTGCCAGTTCGAACCTCTGTCTGGATTATTTTTCTCTTTAGGGAAAGCTAAACCAGTCCCAAACAAACAAGTGAGTATGGGTGTGAAGGTGCACACCGTTCACCGACGATATCTGTTACCATTCGCACAAATCAAATATTGCTCATATAACCTGTCAGCTTTCACAATCAGACGAGCTCTCTCTGCTGGTCGTTCAAAAAAATAGCACTCGGCAACCAGAATGACCAATTGGGCCATTGATATCACTGTGGACCTGACCGTGATAGAAGGTCTGGGCATTCAAGAACGATCACTCGCGAGTGTCCAATCGCCTCGAGTGGTGATTCAGTAACTTAAATTGAAGACTCCGAACCCAGGTCTTTTTCATCACCCTGTCTTAAAGCAAACGATTGAAGTTAACAGAACAGCTGCCGTACCCTCTCACCAACTGATCAGACAATCAATGCATTAGTTACAGCTGTTACAGTAATACATTTTTGCGTCATATCACGGTGGTTGTCAATGGTAGAGTGAGTAGAACGGCGTGCATGAAAGCTAACAAAGAGCAGACAAACCAAAAATCGAGAGCATACGCTGATTTCGATGTCAACAGTTCCTGATAACTGTGGTTATATTTGGACAATTTTCATTTTACTTAACGCTAACCATTCCGTCGAGCAACGTTACGAATGGAACCACAAACATTAACGGAAAACCAAACGGTTCTTTGTCTATTTCGGTTTACATTCAACTAGTATTTCGTTCTTGATATGTCGCTTACGGTTCATTTCGCAACTAGTCCGTTTCAGTCCACTGAGTATGCCATGAGCCAGTGCGTGATGTATGTATTTGGTATCTCCAAAACCCGATTACTCCATTATGTTCATTGCATACTGAGCAGCTAACATACCGGAGTTGAGTACGCTGGTTACACGAGTTCATTAGTCTTGTGGCTATTTAGGAACATTGCACTATTTCCAGTCGTGATCATTATTCATCACCCGTTGCTTTACAAATTACACCAGAGTCTTGAATAGACAATTGCATTAATGACCCAGAATAGAACGATTCTGAATGTTTAGGCTGTGCTTTATTTTGTAAGTAGGAAATAGTCGTAAAATTTGGTAACTCGAATTATCTTAATCACACTGTATTAAGCTTAAATGAGCCTCCAAGTAGGTTCATTAACAGGTGTACTTATCAAAAGCTCTCAGCGCTCCACAAAGCTCCTCTCTTTCAATACGGAGTATTATTTGTTGCAATGAAACATTTTGAGACGCAAGATGTTCATTTAAAAACCTAGGTTGTAGCACTTGACTATCCTACTCATCACAGTCACTAACTGTATTCTCAGGCAGTTCGAGCCAAGTACTTGTTACCAACTGTGTAATACAGGTCTGTTGCTAAGCTACAAGCTAATTAGGACCGTTCAAACTTGACGTGACTTCTGTACACCCCTTGTAACACTAACAAAAGTAGAGATATGGCATTTAGATTGAATGAATTACAAAAGGTTCCGTTTCCATAATCTATTGCAGAAGGACACTGCTTTTTCATCCACGAACTCACAACTTAAAACAATGCAGCATAGCAAATGAGTGTGTATACCAAAATCTGATTTGACGTTTCTCTGACTGGAGTTTATTTAGACCGGTGGCCAATTTTGTAGGTATGAGAATTGTGGCTTCTGCTTGCTCGGAAAGAAAACAGAGTGCTTGGAAAGACTGGTAATGCTCTCTTTTGACTAAATCCTAGATGATCACTGGGGTGACAACCAGATTTTCAACTATTGTCTAACACAAACCTGGTAAAGTCACATAATTTCGATTGATAACAAATTCGATATGAGTTGAATGTACATATCCAACTTCATTCAAATTCCCACAAATCAGACAACATGAAGTCTATTTGCAAAGATTGAGATGTGTGTAATTCGTTCATTTTCATCAATTCCTTCATAACAAACTTTGTTTGGTCAGTATACAAAATGATCCCTATCTAACTACTATACTGACAGCAATGAATTTATCGTTTGAGAAGAGAATATTGGGTTGTATAAAAGCCTTAGAAACAGACCAATTATGACCAAGGCTAGAGACAAGTGGATCGAACAAACGAGTGAACGATACCGATCAAGAACCAACCAAGTATAAACGATAAACCAGATTGCAAGTTGTTATGAAACAGTCAGATATACTGAAAAAGGTCGAAACAGACCAAAACCGGGCTACGAAGTGGAATGCGTACAATGATGAATTTTCCAAAAATACCCAGGAAAAGAAACCAGGGTGTATTTATTTTCCCGGAAGGTCGTGACAACAGCCATTTGCTTTTTGTGTACAAAATTACTTTTGTATGGTGCACACGTATGAAACCGAGGTACATCTGAAAGGTCTCGAGTGATAACTTTACTGTAAGCGTCCCCTAACCACATGGCTTGAGAGATTAGCACGCAACTTCAAAAAATTCACTCGCAAATCTTGGTGAGTAAGCTGATATTGTTAGTGTTGTAGGTTGGAACAACGTCCATAATTTAATACTGCTTTTACTTGTGAATAGGTTTTCAAATGTTTTTCTTCTAACGGTCTCACTATCATCTGATTACTAGTGGAAATTCATCTCTGACTGCTCCTTCGAAAACAAACAGTTGCTTAGTATTTTCAACAAGGTCCTTAAATGTAGCCTAACTTGAAGTTTCACGTGTCGTAACACCTCCACATTTCAAGACAACAATTTTGGTATCCTGATTAGGTTATCTAGATCTAACAAAATTTTCAATATTCTTGTATAGGTTAGTTGACATGGCAGAATAAAATATCTGGTAAATATTACTGTGAATACGAAGATGAAGATTATTAGAAAATGATCGTTACACAACCACTACCTCATCTAATACAAAAATGTTCCTTCTGGTGCGACATAAAACACGGATATGATAAAAATGTTATGTTCGATGTAAAGTGATCACTATTATTTAAAATTAGATCGACAATAACTCTGTAAATAGCATCCCATAATGAGTCCATTCCGAAGATCGATCAACTATAGGGGATTTTCGTTTCTTATAAACGTCTGCAGGAGTTCAACTGACAAATTCTAGGCGGGGTGAAATTTGGGCATTATGTGCAATGAACTATAGCGACAGAAAAAGCGGATAAACCGTGCGTTGATCTGAAACCGCAGTAAACATTGTAGGTATTTTATGAAGAAACTAATCCGAAGACTTAGCATGTGTTGTATATATCGAACGAAAAGTGCGGCTCTTTGTGAGGTGGCTGTGAGAAGAAGTAGCGTACACACTACCAAAAGGCCGTTGGTTGTAAATCATTCAAAGTCTGCGGTTCGCATAATTCCAAAAACCTCTTCACTATGTTAACTTTTTAATAGTTCGAAAAGAACTGTGAATGCGAAAACACCAAAAAGAACAACCAGTTTATTTGAGTGAAGATAGCATCACATGGAGAAGACAGTTTCACGGTTGAAAGGCAATTCGATTGTAACGATCCAAAATGTTACGGCGTATACCGGCATGATTTACTTAAAGAGCCAGATTTCCACAGTAGACGACCGCATGCATGTAGCAATGTATTAACCTGAGGGAAAGGGATTTTTGGTCCCTACAAAAAGTCTGTTCATACAAGAAAGTTTGTATTCAGACAACTTCTACTTAACTAGCGTTAGCTGTGAGCCACTGTAGCGATGAACGTTTGATATTCCAACACGGCAACTGCTATATGCAACCAGCTGTGGCTAATGTGCCATCAGACAACTACAATAAACAAGTCATATTGAAGTCCACATGTTGATAATAATCTCTATGGCCTATTCTCCTGATATGCGCATGTAGTAACAAAAACATATAGGTTAATGGATTAAATAAAACAGGTCATTCAACACATGTGAAATTCTGTGGGTCAGATCCAACTTAAGTTGCTCATTGATCGTATGAATAAATAACGTGTTCAGGTCTCGGGATCAACTGGAGCACACTTGACGTTTTGACTTTACTAAATGATGCCTTATCACCAGTATTGACAAGTATTTTCGCGCACTATCATAAAATGTTTCGTGAGACACCTCTGCTCACCCTAAGAGTGATCACCCTTCATTATTTCATCGAAAAGACCTGGATTGATCTTAGCAGAACTGATAGCATTTCAACAAGATGGGACAGAAAGTGTTGGGGAAATGGAATAATGATCGATGCGGTCAGTACAGAGACAAGTGAATGACTCCTGGACAAGATGAATGTTGTTGATGAACATTACCCTTGTCTTGTCTTACATGAAATGTTGTATGAAATTGTGTTTGAGGACTAATCCTACTATTTACCGAATAATTGAAAATTATACGGTTTAACCACCGATTATAAGCTTCCTACTAATCAACGCAACATGATCTCATATTCCAGGAAGTAATATAATAATAATATAATAATATATACAATAATATAAGTAGTATGTATACATTTGAAGTTTTATAAATAACCGATGGTGATCAGTTTCCCTATGTATTTTCTAGGAGTTAATGACATCAACAGATTCAAATCGTTTGACCTAGAAAGTCGTTCATCGTTGCACTTCACAAATAGTTGGAGCAAAAACGATCTATACGTGAAGTTAGCTAACACCTCATCTCCGGATGATTACTGTCCCGTTTCTTCTGACAAATGTGAACGTTCATACATATCTCCAAAAACTGCAAATGTATGCCGATTCTCGAAAATCAACAGATTGTAAGAAACGACTGATGCAATGGCATCATACAGCTTAGTAAACACACTCTTATTTTTCAGTTGAGAAGTGATCCCTACTGCTTACATCGTAATGGAGGTTGTGGCGATCTGAACGATTAACTTTCAGATCGCGTGTTACTATGTTGTGCTAGCCTTTTCATGGTAATTGCTTTGGTAACTGTTCGGTTCTATCCAGTTCATTCCGGGCATGACAACTGAGTGTGCGTATTCCCAACAGAATACGACTACCATCTAAGCCTTTACCTTAGTTTATATACAAGTAGTTCGTTATACCTATCATTACAACTGTGATGCTAAAGCTGAACTAGTCATTGCGTACCACAACAACCATCCTGATCGTTTTCTGAGAACTGTATGTTAAGCCAATAGGAAGATGGGCTGAAAGACACTTTTTGAAAATCAACATTGTATTATTACTGACCACGAGACGACAACACATTTCATGAATCCAAACGGATATATCAAACAACTTCATAATCCATCGATTATTGCCACATTGACTCGGTCTATGTGAGAACCTGTTTTTCTCAGTCGTGTCCCTTTCTGTTAACATACTCAGCATGGAGACTATCGTACCGCTCGAGTAGATACACATTACGATACAAAAATTGCATAGGCATGACATTGATTAAAACAGTTGCCCACCATATCGATGCCATCGCAGACACACTCATACCCACGACATGAGAAGTGGTTAAAATCATCTTAGAATTACCAAAGCTCTTCTACAGAGCTCTCATAGTCCACACAAACCCCTAGACTATCAGTCATCAAACAGCGATACGCACCTGACTGTATCTGTTCGGATACAGCTTCAGATATCACATCATCTTCCCACCCTCCTCTGTGCATCGTTCATATTGGACTGGGGTTGATTGCGGTAGAATATTTTTGCGACTCATTCCTAAACGTATATAACTAGATGAAAGAGAAAAACTCGGGTCATAAAAGTCTCCAAAAACGTCATATCTGATTTAACTCACACCATTGCAAGCCGAAGCAAATGATTTCGAGTCTCATGTGTGCGTGTGTTTGTGTGTTTGTCTGAGTGCCCATGACTGCTCGTTAGTAAGCCGGTTGCGACTGTGAGTACAATGTGTTGTCAAATCCGGATGAAGACGGACGACTAAGTGGCAGAAAACGAAGCAGCACCGCGACCGTTCGATTCAGGTTTCTCGCCTCTCCGTTTATCTGGTCAACACGGCGAGTGCTCACGCACACCTTGTGCTTAGTTGAACGTTTTACGACTTCCGCTCGGTTGCACTTTAGCGAGCAAGCAAGTGAATGAATGAGTTCATGCAGTTCTTGCTGGGCCAAGCTAAACTTGTATGTGCTCACGCCCTTGTGTGCATGCGCATTTACTCCCAAAGGGTTGCTGCAAGTCATCGGGGAGTAATTGAGTTGTGGTCGGGCGGTCTTTTCAAGACAAGCTAAATGGAATTTAGTGTAGTAAACAAAAAAAATGCATGAATAGTAGCGAAAGATATGGTAACCAGGCTTGCACAAACCCGTGTAGTTCGGTTAGCAAAGAGGAAAAACACAACGATCATCTCGTGAGAATGACAGGACCGGCGACAGTGACTAACAAACGATTTCTAAATGGTGCTAGACTACAGTAAGAGTAATGTGTAATCTGGCATGCTCGGCCAACATTAGGAGCCGGTAATGTCCCGTAATTGGAACAGATAGACCAACCAGTGAACACAGAAAGTCGTCCAAGTCAGATGAAGCCGCAACAGTGGAACCGATGTGACCATATGTTCATCAGCAGGCCAACGCATATTACTAACGGTGAACAGTAGTTAGCTGAGCTTGATTCGATCAGGAAGATCCTTACAAGCGAATAATCACTGGAAACATCATCCATTCGTCTTGTTTAGATATAGTGTTTATTTGTCAATGAAAAGTGATTTTCTTACAATACGCCAAGCTGTTTGTAAAACATAACCGAAAGAACGCCATCTCTATTCTTGAAAGAGGTAGGTACAATCTCGAGGGAGTTTAGAGGATTCATTTGAGTTAGAGAGTAGGCTGCATGCTAACTCTTGTCAGTAAGCGAGATTTTTAATCTACAGTAGGTGTACAAACCGAACTGGCATGAACTAAGGAACACGTACAACATCCGAGCACAGCTTTCTGTTTTTTTGATAATTTGACAAAAAGAAGTGCTTCGAGACGCAGGGACTGTGCCATTAGATTGTTCGAATCCCAATCGGTGGGAAGAAAGGTAACTTGCAATCAGTCTCACGTTGAATTGTTCAGTACGTGAGCGTTGTCTGTAGTTTTACTTCCTCTTCTCACTATACATATACACATTTACTACCCAAAATAAATCAAGTCTGGATTAGTATTTTAACAGTAGGGCCTAGAAGTTAGTCTAATTTCTTACTTCCCCCATCCCTACTCTCTCCTTGATCAATGGTAACTGACGAACCTTCTTTGACTATGCATGATTTGTGTCCATTTATTGATCGCCTGATTATTCTGTTGCTACTGCGACTCAACTTTTTCATTTGGTTACATACTCCACACTGGGATACCGTTAGGTAATATCAGTTCTATTTCTGGTTGTCTAGTTGACTACCTGGGATAGAATAGCTTTTGTTATTATGACTGTGAATGTTATATTTCGTGTGTGCAAATTTCATGAAACAGATAATCGAAGAATGAGTGAAACAACACTTTGCTAGACATAGCATATGTTGATGTTAACTTATCTCATACTTCTTCTAGGGAAACATTGCTTAAGTATCTCAGTTCGCTAGGAATTTTTGATTCATCGAACCAACCCACATTTATTTTGTGGTTAGCTTTAAGTGATTGAGGAATTTTCTAATATTTTACCGTTTAGCGTGATTTCTTTTGAACTGAATTGTATATTGATGCAGAGTGATCACAATCTCTCTTTACTGAACTCATCTAATCATATGAGACAAAAAGACGAAACTGAGATAAACGTCTTTGCAACTAAAGTCACCATTTAATATCTTTGTATGCAGCATCCGCAGAGATTGGGTGATCACTCGATTAGGAATCGATGTGAATAACATCGTAATAGACAGCTTGCTAAATGTACGATTCTTTAGTTAGTAACTGATTACCAGAAGGCACACTATATTTGAACAAGGATTTGTCATTGAAGTGACTCGTTTGACAAGATTACAAACTCATATACAGAGTAAGAGCTGTGTAGTTTGTCAAAATGTGTCTAAATCAAAAGTTTTGAGTGTATTCCTTTGATTTTCACATCGCTTGTAACTCATTTCACAATAATTTTCATCTTGACCTAAGCGTTCTGTTTGCACATTATAAAATATTACAGAAATTGAATGTGTTTTAATGCATACGTGTCCTTGTACGAATATAAGATATTGTGGCCATGGATTGGTATGACTCGCAGCTGTCTAAGAACCCAGAACATCTTCTTCATGTAGAATACGTTGCTTAAAGGAGCGGAGTTAGTTATGAATGAAATAAACTCAGGAACTTTAAGTCTATATGGATTTGCCAGAATATAAACTTGGCAACCAATGAAACCATACAGTTCACTAAACTCGATCAGCCATCATAACGTCTCTAATCAGAAGTTAGGCGAATGAGAACGACGACCTTGTGGAACCTGTACCACTAAAAACACTCTAATTTAGCGACAATGTTTTGATGTTTTCATGAGTTTTAATCCTGACGGCGTGGATGATTAGAACAACTGATTAAGATACCAAATCTAGCTAACCGGATTTTCGGTCAATGGGGCAAGTAACTGCGTGAAGCACGTGACAGCAACATTATATAAACTATTTCTGGTTAGGCTGTTCTGCGCTTAACTCACGACCATTTTTTTCTCGGATCACTCACACTTTTACGTTTGTTGCGACGATTCAATGAGATTCCAAAGCATACCGATGAGAAAGTCAACGTGGGGCATGCCAAAAGAGGTTTAAAAACATGGCTGGGATTACTGGAGCGTGTACACTCAGTGAATCCATGAAAAAGTTTGAGAGGTTAGCCAGAACTAAGGTTGCTGGGGGTGTTACCATGGCGTTACAACGTAAGGAAATACGTAGGTATTCAATACGGTAGACAGAAAGGCGCATGCATTAAAATGATGTGACTTAAATAAATGTATTTGAAGAAAAGTTTAGCTTATAAATTGGGAAGACAGTGCACCTTATCACACATCGAAGAATCACATTTTTTTTACAAACTATGCTGAAGCGAAGGACAACGAGGGATGGAAACACAGTAAAATAACGGAATGCACTGCTGACGAAGATATTCATGTTGGCTTTCTTAATATGATGTTGATAAACGGTTGACTAAGAGGGAAGGCTTGATTGCTTCCCACAGCACATCCACAGCTGACCGTCTGCAATAGTAAGCTTTTCGACCACCCCACATCTAGAGGGAATGCACGATTCAGGCTTCAGTTGTGTTGGCACTAATTGATAAGGTAGGTTTTCTTCCAGACACGAGTTTGCCCTCAAACCTGGTGACGGTGTCTTGAGCATCTTCAAAAGTGTTCTCCTAATCTCGCAAGAGACAAGACTGTATCACTGCGTGTAATTTTTACGGCAACGACCTAAAATGGACAGTGTTCACTTTAAGAAGTCAGTTCAGCTGGAGAAACAATATTGATCAATTTCACTGCATCCGATGACCCGATGGTCAGAGCATCACACTTGGCTGACGTGAATTCGACAATTAGCTAATTTCCGATTCTTGAAGGTGCCCACTTTTCAATAAATGTTATCCTTGTTTTCTAAACATTAACGATTACACTGGTTTGAGATGAGATATGCATACCTGTCTTGGCTGACAGATCGATACAACGTTTGAGGAACTGCGTGATCTCTATAGCACTTGCTTGTATTATGGAAAAATGGTTAATGATCTATTTAGTCACGGTTATAAGTTGAAAACTGACTATCGCTTGGTTTATGAGCTAGTGTTCGAAACCTCATGTTCAATTTTGATAATGCCTACAAACCAAGTGGGAACAAGTGAATTTGGTGTTTTCCTTCGACAGTAGACGCCTTAAGCACCTCGTACTAGGGTTGGACCTTGATTGATGCACCCAGTGAACAAAGAATCTACATTAACCGTACGGTTTAATCAAATCTACCGTTCATATAGACCATAGACTGTACATAGAAGGCCTGCAGCCAGAGTATAGTTTATTTCTATTAAGTAAGTTTGGATAGGACCAGTGATCTCGGTAAAAAATAGGTCAAGAATCTATCATCCAACCTAAGAATAGTTTCTAATGATTGTTGATAAGACTGCTAGACAAGTTACAGGATTGAACACACTTTTGTTAGATACTTCCTGATATTCTCAACTGATGCACTTGGGCAAGTCGGTTGATAGATCGTAATTAAAATGTCTCGTTGGACACACCATCCAGTCCTTCTCTGCACTGGTACTTTGCCTATTTTCCTGTATGTAAACCAAACCATGTGTCCTTTTTTTCTGCTACGTTCTACAAGGTAATAGGTACACATCCGAAGTACAGATGTTTATACGATGACAACCAGAATTAGAAGTTTAGTTGTAGAATGTATGTAATAGTACATCGTTTTATTGTTTGTGTGCAGAAACGAAAATATTTTCACAGATCCATTATTATAGGAACACTTTCAGGAATAGATGTACAGGGACGCTAGAGAAGCATCTGTTTGGTTATGGCGTACCCACAAACCCGGTTATGTTTGGATGGTATAGAAGGGAGAAAGTGGCATAATGTTTAATCTTCGTCAGTACTAGTAAAAGTTTATATGCTAAGAGTTTAAAAAAATAGACGGAGTTTATCTACCACTTCTTTTATTGTCCACATGGACAAATGTGTGATTGCGTAACTGATGTGAAATGACGCGATATTCAGTGTACACTTGTTTATCAAATCTAGCAGCCCAGGTTAAACTCACCATATCGTACATCGTAAGGGAAAATTGGTCCAGTTAGATTCAAACCGATTCGCATACCTGTCTGGTTCGGTTTGGCGTTTCGACAGACCTGCCTACTCTGATATCACTGACCTATCGATAAGTGTGTGTGTGTGTGTGTGTGTTGAGGACATACCACGTTTTTGGGTGTACAGCAGATATGTTTACTTGTAAATTAAACTAGTTTCTTAGAATCAAATTATTCTGTCCGAACGAATTATGTGGGGAATAAAATCCATGTCACTTTTATGAGTTTGTGTGACTTCTAGCCAGATCAATCTATGTGCATGTTTGTTCACACAAAAGGTCTGTCATCTGAGCAACACAGATTTCGTGTATGATGATTTTACAAATGTGTGTATACTTTACAGTGATACTGGTTAATAAAAACGAGGATTTAACATGCAATTTGGTCCATGCTAACCCAGGCTTATCCCTGGGAGGATTTTTCTTCTGGAAATTCATGGAATTCATATGAATATACATGGAAAGTACTGTCGGTCTTTCCCTCATTGTTCGTGATTTTTGCATCAGGGAGAACGAAAGGGTTGGATACGAGTCTGGGTAAACGTTAAAAGACAGACCAGTAAACTTTATTTCACTCTGATTGCATTGCTCCTTGACCAGTAAATAGCTGTTGTCCATGAATGACTGATTCAGTAGTTACTTCTCAATGTTAGCAAACCGGCTAATGATTATACAATATTATGTAGTCTCTACAACAACGTTACTACGTGTATCATAGTACTTAGTTTTACAAACAGGAAAGATTGTCTAGAAATAACCTCCATTTCTGTATCAACCGCTATGTTGCTCACATTGTGTTCTTCCGGGTTTGATAACATCAGACTTACCTTCGGGTTCTTAGTCTAAGCATTAATGCTATAAATATCAGACTATTCAGTTTATCATTATAATTGACTTTGTTTTGTAATCGAAAACCTTGAGGTGTTTAAAATTCATTAGACTTCATGTTCACTAGTTCCACAACACAAGTACCAATAGGACTGCCGTCTATAGTTTTACGTCAGTTGACTAAGGTAAGAATAGATAATGTGTGTATGTGTTGTAAACCGTATGCCTCTTCAGTCTACCAAATATAGTCCTACCAGTTCAGTCACATATGTGCAGCTCGAACACAACAATCGAATAGCCTAATGCACACCGAATGCACCCGTATACTAAAAACGTAAGCCAGTTTTGTGTAGAAACGCTGGAAGCTCAAGTGTGGTCAACAGAAGAGTGGAAGCGCACTGGTTTATGACTGAGATTATCATGATGAGGACGACAACAGTTCATTGACGAATATACATATTTGGCATTACGAAATTGTAGCACATTTCAGCCTGGTCCAATCACATGGGTATCATCGCTGACATAACTACCTGCTCAGTAGTTTTAGTTTTACGCATAGCATTATAAAAGCAATAACTACTTCCCCACTTTTGTCGACAATAATTCCCGTTACATAGGCACCAATTAATTGACCAGTAATATGCCCACCGATAATGTTTGTAAGTACCTTTGGCTTTTCAAAGGACAAAATTAATTTGCTCTAATCAGGTCATTGGTACCGAAATAAGACAGTTTCTAATCGTACGATCATGCTGCATGCGGCTGTCTTTTTTTCGCTCTTATCCTCTCTAAAACGCACTAACGTACGCACGCATGCACATGATACAGATGTGTAGAGTTACCATGCTTACACAAACATGCATAGGCACACAAAATGGCTAGGCATCCACCGACAAAGGAACGCAACTTCACGAAACACAGTTGCACAATTTTCACGATGACAACGAGTCAGTCAGAACTGTGCCGCGTAAAAACTGCCGATGGCTTATACGCTGCTTTGTTAACCGAACAGCACAAGCCACAGTGTGTTTGTGTGTGAGTGTGCGTGCGTGCGCATGCGTACGTTGGTGCGATCAGCTCCACGCGCTCACACGCAGCTGTAACTTTGATCTCACCGCCAGCGGAATCGGCGCCTCCAAGGCAGATGATGATTCTGCTGCGCATGTATGTCGATAGCGGCGATGTCCACGAGCATGTTCTCGCTCTCTCGGTGTCTGTGCGCACAGTCCCAGTTTATGGGTCATCCCGGTAAGTAAACAATCGGTCAGCAGAAAGCTAGCGGTATTAAAACGTAGAGAATAAGAGTTGAAATTAAACTGACCACACACACATACATCGAAGTTGACTAACCAGGCTCACGATAGTGTGGACCTGAAGAAGCTCTAGCCAGACCTGAATGGTCGAGATTACCCTCAACAATCACCCATCGTATCCGCCAATGATATAACATTACAAGACCTGATTTTCACAAGGCCTAAGATGGGACTGTGTGAAATAACCTTGCGTACGAACGCGTACCGGAATAACGAAGTAGGTTGTACTGGACTACAATAGACAGCAAGTATCAACTAGCTTTCCCTGGTGGCAAACTTAATGCTTTGTATGTAAAACTCAGCTCCATACCTCAATCTGGTATAGTCTACAATAGGTGGGTAAGCATATCCACCAATGCGCGTTTCGAGGCAGGCACACGAAGAGTGGTTAGTATAAACGCTGTCTGCATCTACGAGTACAATCTTACGTGTTCTAAACTTAACGAAATGAAAACTATACGACACCTTTGTATCAGTAGAAAGCAATATCTGCATGGTTATTATAAAGATGTACGCACATTTGTGAACCAGGCTCACCAAATTCAACAATACTGAGAGTTGGTAACTGTATACTGTCCTGTAGCACTGTCTGGTTTGCCGACGATAACCAGCAGGAGGGAACATCAGTCGAATTGGAACCGACAACTTTCAGTTTAGATTGCATTTACTTCCAAAACTGGACGTTAATGGTGATGTGTTCACAGACTTGTCCTTTTTTTATCCCTTTCCACTTCTCTTTTTCTGTTCATTGCAGAGTTTACTTTTGTTTAGGATGACTAGTGTGTGCCTCTGTCGAACGATACCTTTTTTCGAAGATCTTTTGGACATCACTTGACATTGGACAACCACATTTTGGACCCTTCTGAATACGACCAAAATTAAAGATAAGAAACGCTGTTAACCAAGGAAACTATTGAATAGGGACAGAAGTCTATGTAATAAAAATAATTGTTTGTGAAGGGAACCTCCTGTACACATATGTTACTCATACACATTGAATATCACTCACAACTGATCGCAGCCATCGCATTCCCATAGACTTTCCAGTTGGCCCTTTCACAAACAAGCATTAGACTCGAATTTTGCTTTCGTCATAGTGCGTCACTAGTGCATATCCTTGCCGTGGTCGGGACTAGAACTCCGGCCACGCTTTTGTGACCATTGCGCCAGTGACCTTACACTAGGCACGGCCGAATGATCACATATGAACGCTCAGCCACTTTTGTTTGTGAGTACTGTTCTGATTGCCCGACCGTATGGAGAAGAGACAAAGTAACTCTCTTGTTAACTCCAACCTATGGCCCCTCTACTAGGACTTCTCTCCAAGTCGAAATAACAGAAATCACTAAATTGGCAAGGATATGTACTAGTGAAAGGCTCTGACAGATGAGAAACTCGAGTGTAGTGCTCCTTTTCGGAAGGAGTCGACTGGACAGTCTATGGGAATGCAACAGATGCGGTCAGTTGTGGTTGATGTTTACTGTATATGAAAAACCAAAATCTCTACTACTCATCAGTAAACAACTGCTATTCGATTATTATTAATGGTCACGATCACCTGCATGACAGAATTTTCTTCGTTAGCTTCGGCTTGTAGCCATAAGCGACAGTGTTTTAATCTGTCATTGTCATCTACCTTTTGGCCCTAGTCCAGGTGGATGAACACACACCAAACTTGCCCAAACTCTTCTCACCAAATTGTAGAGCTGCTACCTGTACTACCGTGTAGCTAGACGTAGTCAGCGTAATCATGACAACACGCGGTTAACGTTAGGTTGACATGTGCAGAACGCCTCTGTACTGACCTATGTCGTGAAAACAGTCGGCACAAAACAGTATTATCTTTTATGAGTTTGCGTTGTTGGACTTCAAACTGCTGATGTGATGCTACCATCACCCACGAAAAACGCTCCGTAAACCACGACTAATTCAAACGTTACGAACGCTTCGAAGTCATGTTTCGTAGTCTTACTTATGCGACCACCTTTGCATAAAACAAATACCACTCACAGATATGTACAAGGTGGTAGATGCCTACCGAGTCCGAATGATATTCATAACGGTTTCTGATACAACTAATTCGTGTTTATCTCACACAAACCGTACCACATTGGTTATATTTCACCTCCATTCTATCATAGTGGATGTGACCTGGTAGTCTGATCGTGATCGCAGATGTCTAGGATGAAGAGACAGTTACATACCATTTAAGATGGATGACGAATTTCATGAGTGAACAAGCAACTGGCTGACCTGTGTTGAAGTCAGATATTACGTTGTGAGTTCATGCCGGATATTGCTTAACAAAATAGTACACTTGTCGATACTTTAAGATGTATTGGAAGCAAGTCGACACTTGCGCAGTCTGTCTCGCCGATCTGACCTATTCACTTTGTCACGAATAATGGACTGGAGATGTTTCCTGCTGATATGGAAGGTGTTGAAACCAGCACGCGTAGAATGGGCGATCGAACCTTACCGGTTCGATTCAGGTGATCTGCCCGTGCGTCACGCGCCACAATCGATACGAGTCACCTACACGTCTGTCTACACGGTGTCGGCGAACTTGTTTGTCTGTTCGCCGTAATTCGCCGTACCTACTGAACACGATCGAAGTGCCTGAGTGTGTGCTTGCCCACACCTAGTTCCATGTGCTTAGCAATGTTTGTGGATAGCAGAAGCGTATGATTCTCGTCACCTGTTTGCATCTAGTTGATAACTGAACAAACTAGCACGCAGAATTGCGCATAACGTAAATAATAATTGGTGTCGATCGGTTGTTACCCGCTGACCACAACACATTTTTGTGATTAATTGCGTAAAACTATAGTGCAACAAACTGGTATTACCACGTTAGTCATAGACCATAAACTAAAACCAGGACATTTTCTATGAGCCCGACATGAGCTGGAAAAATTGCGTTTGTTAAAAATGAGCAAACCCCCTAGGGGGTTTGCTCAAATAATTTGAAAGACGGCGTGGCCAACTGTGTGCGCAGTTCATTTCACCAAAATAGTTACACCACACAAACGCACATGGAGCCACGGTGAGAAATTCATTGCAAACTCAGGACTATCAGCAACAATCTATATTTAACCGTGATAGAAATTTAGGGGTATAAGAAACTTACTGACCTTCTATGTGATTTAGCGTTATCTGGTTCACTTATGCAGATCGACGACAGTAACCGAAGCTTTGGATTGCTTTCAGTTCCAAGTTTTAGATTGCGCAATCCCATGTGCATGCATCCCAAATACATTTTCGACCCTGCGAAAAGGGGAGTAGTTGTATGTTGCTTATAGGTTCTCTCCGTTCGCGGTACATAACATAGACAACGTGATGAACAAATATAAAACGATCTACTTTTGAATGAAAGACACAAGCCGTAAGTTAAATCGGTAGATTCCGGATCACGGTCGTGCCTTGCGAACTAAGACTGGTCCCAGGTGACCTGCTTACTTATCGCTTCCAAGTATGGTCTTTTAAATTACATTCGGACCGAAGTGTATTCGAATGATATAAACTTTAAGATACAACTCCTTCGAACACAGGTCCCCTTGATTGGACACACCAGACTGGGGAATCAAGTGATGAATCAGAAGCAATTATTAGCCTAGGCAACTGTGCGACTCAATTTCACTTTACTTTTGGAGTGGCATAAGTTTCTATGTGAGACACCAGGTCACATGTTATCAGCTCAGTGTCAACTTCTGTTCACAGTAGACATGGTAACCCATACGCCAACGGGAAACACTTTACGTTGAAAGTCGCTGCGTTTTACCACGATAATGTCTTCAACGTTATTGAAATTGCTTCTTCGATGGAGAAAATCGGATCGTTGACACATCGTCCAGTTGACGTATATATTCACTAAGTGTACATGAAGTTTAAGGTGGGCGTATGTTTGATATCACAAGATGGGAACCAAGAAGCTATGAGGAAATAACTCAAGGTTGTCAGCAGAAACACATCTTTCTCCCCCTCCGTCGCCAGAGTTGATTCGTTCGTTGATGGGAGGGAATGTTATAAGTTGCATAGTCTCACTATGAGTAAAATTAGTTTCGGAGCAAGACATTAGGGCCTGAAATCTGGGTTCTAATTTGTATATTATTATTGGCAAAGAATAGGTGGATAGACCAAGGATATCCTCAAATCAGCACCCGTCCTGTTTGATAAAATAGCATAAACAACTTAGTACTAGTTAAACCACCCGATCAACACAGCTAGGTTTATAAAAGCTTCCGATGTTGAAAATCCAAAAATATTATCAGGTACCTCAATCATACCAGCTCAAAGTCTGTGGTCAATATCTTGCTGGTCATTTGAGTTTACCGTAACATAGCAATGAAGAGCTCCCCCGGGAAGAATCCCAATAAAAAAAATATCCGCGTCTGAAACTGTCTTTGGGAATGTGGAAAATGTTTTGCATTAGGTAAGTTCAACGAAGAAACCATACATGAATCAACTTTTGTGACTCCTCTCCCTTGAAGAAATAGCAGAGCTGTCTTGTCTGATCAAAACCGGTTTTTTGATATGCACTGAACTCACGGTGAGGCACTTACTTACATAAATCCGTTTATCAACCATCTTCACAGATTTCTCTGACAAGCTGAAATTAGACTAAGATATCTAATCTAGTCTTTGATTTATTTAGTGGTAGTTTTGTGTCCTGCACTATACCAAACCAACGATCACTAAATAGTCGCTGCGGTGTGTGGGCGGTGATTTTCATGCAATGTGAGTGAACACACTATACCGCGAATGTGATCTTAGAGTATGAGAGCATGAAATTACTTTCTTCTTGTGATATAGCTGTAATATAAATTAATGATCATTCACTGAGGAAATAGAAGGGAGTGAAGCACACTGGATCAATTCCTCGAAGTTTCTCAACACAATTACTCAGTGATTTTGATCGCATAAAGTATATATTTCTTCACATAGCCCTCGATACTTTGGTTCTCAGTTAATGTAAAACAGTTATTATGTTGATGTGCTTCTTCATGAATTTCAATAATCGTTATGCGATTCTTGTCTATAGCTGGGCGACCAGACAGTAAACCAGAAAAACGTGTAATCAAACTGTTGCACGGTAGCATGAATTAACACAAATCAGTTCGTTTTCCATCATGTTTCAGTTCTACTTGTATACGGATAGTGTTAGTGTTTATCTCCACTTGTGATTCTTTTGCTATTGTGCAATGAGTGTTTAATGGTCACGACAAGCTAAAATCTGGGGGAGGGGGCGGGCGAATTTACACCTTCTTCTCCAGTATCACCAGAACTTCACTACATTGAGAACAGTCTCAGTGTGACCTCTGTAGTAATCAGAATCTCATTCCCAGATTGACCGTCTTGTTCTACTTATATCTGAGGATCTCTTGAAATAAATTGTTATCATGCCGCAGGAATAAACAGCTTTACTGGAGAGGCGCTTCCAATTACCCGGTATGGTACTTTCTGCTAGAAGAGAGCACAATGGTTGTCAACACGAAGACTGTACATTCGGACCGACTTTTCTTCAAGTTTTCCTACCTTGGTATTAACAGCTTGACAGTCTGACTTTGAACTATGACACAAACCGAAAACACAGCTGAATTTGAGTTCACTTTAGAAAGAGTGTCTGTCAATTAACATCAATCTTCTTCCTGTTCAACTTCTGTAAAAAAAAACGATAAACACTCTACGTGTTTCCTGACCACACAACAAATAAATTTCGCTTGGTAACATTCACATTCAAGCTGATTTTGTACAAGAGTTTCCAGATCTGTTGTGAATCATCAGGTAATGAAGGTATGTGATAGGATTCTGGACCAGCTATCTCGGTACTACAACCTGAAACACTCAGCATTGATCACTACCCCTGTGGAAGAAATGTTTTGGATTGTCGTAAGTTATGTAGCAATGTTCGTAGCAGCTTTGTCCGGTACTATCAGCGTTGTAATTTTCAGTATCCAATGCGTTCAAAATGGGAGGAGACGGGTCTTATTAGGTTAAATTCAGATTGAGTGTCATGATTCAAAATAACGATATTGTATCAAATTAGAAACCATCTGGTCGCGTACAGTACGACTTGATAAGCTGACGTAGATTGTATTCATCCGGACTAAATTAGTGAAGACAAATAAAAACAAGGACTGTCGCCTCATACTGAATAGAAGATAATTTGGCGCGCATTAAAAAACTGTCAGCAAGTGATTTCAGAGACTGTAATCCAGAGGGGAAGAAATATCTTCAGGGTCATCGCAAGTGTTGGCTAACAATAACAGATGAAGTTCGAGCGTACTATCCTTTCAGTGCAGTGATTGTTACAACTGAGATATTTAAAACATTGGCTAGATGTTATGAATGTATACACCGTGACTTCATTGTTACAACGGATTCAATTGGCGTGTTTTAAGTTAGACGCACCTGGCTACCAGGTTAGCGTCTTCCCGAACATTATGAAGCTCTTAAAAGTTTTAGCTTCAGGGAATTTTCAATAATCTGATAACATGTTTGGAGTGACAAATTGCGTTCTCCCAATGACATCAACGGAACACCAATCGTGCAAATCTCGAGAAAGTTAATTAGTAGGACTTTAATAATCTTGACTATAGATAACCTGGAGTTCAATTGGAGTGTGTTAATAATATGAACATATATCGGCCCTTGAAGCAGAGTTTAATGAGTGCTGAAGTTATCGGTTAGTGTGTTACCCTTTGATGATAAAGTGATATACATACATAGCAAATGAATACTATTTAGTAAATTAGCTTCTCTTTTTTTAAAATCACGATTAATCTTGAGCGAACTGTTTAAAGTGATGTGTGATCATGATAATCCCCAGAGTTACTTGGTTAGATCTAATTATTTTGAAGTCTGTGTTTCGTACTTGACACACTCATAGCAAACTTAACACATTCTCTGTAAAAGGATGGGCTCGGTCCACCATGTAATCGTACTAACACAACTGAGTAGGTCGTGTACGTCCATGGTTGGAATGTCCAAGTAGCCTAACGGTTCATCAAAAGGCGTGCTAAATCTGTATGAACTACAAACTGATTGATTAATGATGTAACGCCAAGTATGACAAAAATCAGACGGCTGCAACACACAGCTATGGCATAGTTCAGTGAATTTTGCTTTCTATCCCATCTCCTTTGTACAAAATATTATCGCTGCAGTTTTTGCGTGTAAGTGTTCGTGTATGCGGTTGTCGACCGACAACAGAGAAGCAACACAGATGAGTCGTCGTGTAGGCACAACAATCACGACATTCCGTCACCTGCACGTCCTACAGGGGACGCGCCATCCGATCGATTCGTATCCGTCCCACCATCCCTCTGTCCGAGTGGGACAATTTATGGGCGTGATTTAGTGTGGGTAACGGCATCACGATCACGCGGTACGAAGTTTACACGCTCACTAGCATTGCGCTATTGCTGTCCGGCCCCTGTCCCACTAAGACCGTTAGTCCGCATATTCGGCTATTTTTTGCCGTCAGGACAATTTGGAATCGATATCCCCACCTTCTGGCGTGTGGTTAGCAACAGCCTAGCCAAATGTTAATCCTGTTGAGTGGCGGATCAAGCGAATGTATCAATGTCGAGTTATTCGGCAGCGAGCTGTTCAGTTCAAACCAGAATAACAAACACATAAGCCGCCGAGCTCTGCGTAATCAACTCAAACTGTGTGAAAACAATGACAACCAGGAAGACCGATGAGACGAAGACATTAAAGAGAACAACCTTATTATGCGTGCCAGATTTAGAGAGAGTCGGCCAACTCGCCTATTGTAGACTCGCGCGTGAGTGCAAAATTGCAAGCTTAAAACACAAGAACATGTTAAGTGACATCAAACAGACGGCGACCAATCGGAGCCGCACAGCGTCGCCGATAAATCATAGTAACCGACACACGGGTCCAATAAGCATATGCTCACGTAGCGCACGCCTGCACGACTTCGAACTGTGCAGGGCGAACCCACCAACCCTAACCTCACCACCTCCGTGACTGCCACCACCGCCGCCAGCACTATCACATGCTGGCGCCAACTGGGCCCCTCGATCGATTGAATTACAACCAACGCCACCACCACCATCACTACGAAAAACACGATAAAGCTCAGAGTTGTACAAAAGTTTGGGTACCCTAAGCCCGCCCGACGATGTGTTGGTCAGGTCGTAGGACCTGAACAGTTCCAGACAACGTGTGTACACTGGATAGATAAGATCGGCACTTACAGTATTGGCATGGGTATTCGTGTCTACATCGCGTGTAATATGGTATTGTTTATTGTTACATGGTGTTCAGTAAAGACGAAAAATTGACTTCTATCCAGATGATTAGATGAACGAAAAGAGACCGCACTAATTCTAAGTCGTAACGGTTGCTGGAACAAACCGAAATCGAGCTTGTTTTTGTACATTTTGAACGTAGACAGAAATTAGGAGAAGAGATGTACAGTCGTCAGGAAGGTTTGTAGTTGATTTGTTGTTTAAGTCGGAGTATTTAGATGGAACAACATTGCGTTATTGTTCTCGCAATAGTTTCCACATCTTACACACTAGTTGAAAATTAAACGTCTACATCGGAATACTGCTCCCCGGATCAAGTTATCTACTGGGTTAAGTTTTTGAACAGAGATCATCTGGTCTAAAAGTGTGGAGGACATGCAGCGTGACCGTAAGTTCTTTGCCTACTGTGTCGTCATCTGTGAAGTTGTTTAGGTAAATTCATTAACTATTTTAATTCAGTTGTTGCAGTTGACCAGCCATCCCGAAGTATCGACGCTACTTCTCACCAACAAGTACGGAACATCTTGTTTTGCACGAGTAAAGCTACTACGGTCTCAGCACTTCTCATGCGTATGCGAAGAGAACATTTATTACAAAAAAAAGTGAATTCCACTTATCGTTATTATTATTGTTACTATTATTATTACTGTTTTTGCCAGTAGGGCTGGCATTCAGCCGAATTATCCTTATATCCGGAAAAGTTTACGACTAATTTCAATGTAGCTTCAGTAATTAATCTAGAGAGAAAACTTATTTTTTCACTGATTGGTAAGCACTTAAAACTAGTTCCTTACAGCTTATCCTACCAATTACATGTGAAACAATGGCTAGTATTTAACAAATTAGCTAAGACTGTAGTCACTTTCGGAGTTGTGAGGTTGGTACTCGATACAAACAAATTCGGTGACAATCTGCATGTTTGCAATGACGAGTCAGTTGTTCAAATCCATTAATAGTAGAAGATTCCCAGCAATGCAATCAATGGTGACTTTATACATCAACTCATAGATAGAAGTTTACAAATGTGTTACTAATAATTTTTGGTTTCTATATAACTGCACAAGCTGTCTTCAGATAATCTTAGAAGAGACTCAACCACAAAACTTCTGGAATCTGCTGGATTCCAACCAGCGACACAAACAGCTTGTCCAGCCACGGCAGATGCTCTACTAAGTGAGCCACAGAGCCACACTGGAAGCTCAAGAATCAAACCCACCGTATTATATGGACAAATAAATTCCCCATAAAACGACAGCGGAGAAAAATAGGTAGACGTTTATAAGCTGGCGGTCAGATGCAAGGCATCGCTGTGTAAACAATGTAAGGGCACTGGGGTGACAGATAAAATCGACAACTAACATCATCACATGGTGACAGTAGAAGAAAACTCAGTGACACAATAGAAAAATATTGAAAATCTATCATTAACATTGGGTTTCAGGGGGGTCAAGACTTGGGCGGCAAATATCACTTACTGATTAGACCTTCACCAGGAAGAATGCAGTTAGTATCAGGCACAACGCAAAACGATGTCATCTGTCAGCAGGAGATCAAAAATGGTCAGCATGAAAAAATCAGTTTAAGGGTAATTAGCCTCAGTCGAATAAAGGTTTTGCGTGCGAACTGATACGCGCTTTCGTCACGTGATCACGGGAGCACTCATCAGCAGGAGACAAAAATTGTCTTTTTTATTTTCCAGTCTTGACACTCCAAACTACCTAACTTCGATGATCAATCACTATATTGACATTATATTCGGCAGATCTGTCACAACAAACTGCGATCACATCAGGTACGATGAGCGAGATTTTGTTCAATACTGGTGGTTTTTTTATAAACTAGGTAGTATGGGGCACATGGTCTATTTGTCTAGCCCTTGGTCGTACGGTTATTTTGAGCACACCACACGCATTGTCGGATTGAAGGATCTGTGTAGGGTTTTGTTTGATTATAGGTAGGACAACCGAACATTGCGCGAGTATCTAAAAATTTTACATAAAATCCTGACTCTGGATGACTGGAGCTATAACCGTTAGAAAAGCGGTCTCTGGGTAGTGCAGCCAACTGTCACAAACTAGGAAATTAGCCTACTTTACGGGATTACGGTCGATCAGTATACCGTGGATTTTTCAGTATAAACTGTTCGGGATTCTTCGATGTTCGTCACCAGCACTTCTGTTACATATAATAGGACAGTGAGTTCTCTCATAAGAAGAACCCAAGAACTGCCCCTGATCACGTTCCGAATGACTGGTGCTTCAGTCGAATGTGGTTTGTCCATTTGCGATTTGCACGAGCTGCATATAGTGGTAATTGACTTGGGAGTGCGCAGTATGCCGTAGTAAAGTGAAGTGTGTATTTGTGAAGGCATGTGAAGCAGTAATTATCATTACCACAGATTGCCTCTTAATAAAAAATAAACCTTTCTAGCTATGCAGTGAAAAGTCAATGACAAAAATACGAACTCAAATTTCAGCACATTATGGAGACTTACGCTGCTGATGGAATCACTTATAGGTTGTACAAATTAGATGCGATTCGTTATATTCCTCGTACGCATATGCATGAGATTTTTGCTGGTTGATACTTCCGCTCAGTAAAGAAGTGACTAGGAGCTATAGGAAGTGCTCTTGGGGGCACTGCAAATAAAAACGTCATGACTTCCTAATGTACGTCAACAATCAGATATTATACGGCTAGTTTCTTTTTATCTAGTGGTTTGTTCAACACAACTAGTGAAAATGAAAGATGTGACTGAAAAAAATCCGTGCTAACAAATGATGTCCTATTCATATCGTCAGTGAGCTAATGAGCACTGCTGAAAATGGGATTAATCTACCTTTTTGCTGAAAGGAGTTTTTTGGCTAGATCGTCTGTGGTCTGCAGTCTCTCCCCGATGACTTAAACCGGACAATGAACAGTAGTCTATGATTGGACATTACGTTTATTTGCATTAGACTGTGTACAGTTACAAGTCGGTTTAACCGTGCTTCATTTTAAGCATTTTTTAGAACGTCGTGACAACAATCTAGGGGAATGACTACAGTACAATGCACAACAACAGGACCCATAATTTGCTCGTAAGAGCTCAATTCTTTTCAGTATAGTTCAGTATTCACTAAGGGGTTCATAATTTTTCCACAACATTTAAGGAGATCATTATTAAACTTCGCACTTTTTTACACATATGACTGACATCTTCGTTTAGTTTGCCGGATGTTATCTACTGAACACCCGTTTGTGATTCAAATCAACTAGCATGTTTACTGATGCTAACTAGATGAAATGCAATAGACCAATCGACTGTGAGTTAACAGTTCACGCAAAAATCGTATGGAGATAAGTTTTATTGTACAGAATCGAACAAGTGCCCCTCTATCACAATTACTAACGTATCCAACCTAGCTTTAGATGCACAAGGCCAATGTGAATGCGTGAACCAAGGTCAGTGTCGATGGAGTATAACACGCCAAATCATCTACTAGACTAATGCAAAATAATTAAGAATCATGAGATGTTAAACGTTTTTGGGATGTAGTAGTACTGCGGGGCAGTAAACCTGTTTTGTAGAAGCAAGAATCGTGTGTGGGTAGGAAAAATTTATTCCATACTGTATTACAGCGCTGTTGTCCGGTTCAATAAATATATACAACAAAACTATTACAGATCGGCTACATACATTGATAAGTTAAATAGCGTACAATATAACGTTGGCACAACACATACACTGTCCAGGTATATATCAGCTCAACATAGAGAGTGGTAAGGGCACACACTACTGACAAGTTTTAACAAGATTGAAACTCGAGTCCGACGCTTATTTTCGAAGGAGACTAGCTGGAAGGTTTACTTAAAGTGACTAGATCGTGCCTTCTGTGAAGCTGTTGACGTAGTGGTTAGCACAGTTACCTCATGCAGCCAGGGTTCAGATCTTGGCTATGGCAAAGACAGATACTACTGACTAGTTCTGATAAGAGTGAAACTGGAGTCCTGCAATTGTTTTCGGAAGTTGATTACTGAACCGTTTGTCTGAGTGTGAAGGCTACGATCAGCTACGAGTTACTTTGAACTGAGAACAATATTATTGATGTAACCATCAATAATCCCGTTTTCTGGGACTTGTGCGCTCAAAAAAACGACCTACAACTTATTCCAAATTGTTGGATAGGAAAGTCGCCCAGCTGATTAAAATGTAATAGTTTGTTGTTGGTAGTTTCGTGCGTAGCAGACTTTTAGACAATGACATATTGTGGCACACTCACCTGATTCAATTCTACATGTGACCTACCTAATCAAACAAGTATTCGCAAATAGTGTACCACGTTTATTGTTTTATGCCATAGGAAAAGTACAACAACCGGTCTAATCCACAAACAGTGTTAGTTGGCACATGCGACGTGCGGGAATTAAAGACGGTAAACCTGGTAGCACCAAGTGGAATTGCATCAACAACTTCCACTTGACCAGTGGCTAGGCCTTAAATATTTCAGAATGGGTGAATTTATGAGACTAGTTGACTCTGGTCTGAGTTTCTTTCGCACGTATGGGCAATCTTAGTCGGTCTTGCTGGTTCACTTAACGCGTTTCTTTGCTTGCATGCAGACTTTTCTATCGCTTTCACGTATAATCTGTAGTCCGTTTTCGTGATGCAATCTATTTCGCTGAGGAGAGTGTTAGTCGGATAGCAGGTGGTTTTACCAAGAAATTGAGGAATGTTATATATGTAATTAGTTTGGATACAGAATTCGAATCGACGATGTTTGTCACAGCCCTCGTAATAATGTTGTCAAACGGGAGAAACGTTCATGTATACAGTTCTGCTTATAACAACTGATGAAATGAGGTTGCAGGTGTTGACTGGGTACCTTACCTTTTGTAATACGGAGCTTTAAAATGTCTTGTTTGACATATGACTGCTTATTGTGTATAGTTCACACTGTTTCAGGGGGCAGGATCAAGGTACAAACTACGTAAGGGGAGTTAAGCGTTCGGCTACAAGTTTAAATGATGAGACATTCAACTGAACAGTCATCCCATCAAAATGTATATGTATGGGTACCCATCATAAGGATAATTTAAGGCATTACGTAGTTTCACAGCAATCTAGCGGTTTAGTCTCACAAATTTTATCGGTACACTAATAAGGCACTCATTTTGGCACCAAGTATTCTTTCTACTATTGCAAGTTCACCACCGAAACAGAATGGTTGCCATGTTATTTGTCTAGTTGGTCTAGCGCTGTGCCAACTGTCTCACAAGCTGCCACAGCCCGGTCAGTTAATTAATGTTCCTATATAGTCTAAGCGACGACACCGATCGCTATAGTGCCTATGGTCAGATCGGGTCAGGTGTGTCAGAAACCATGGGTCAAAGCAAGAGTGAACGTTCAACTGAGATTAGTTGTAATGTCTAAACCCTTTCTTTCTGTAACAGTTGCCAAGTTCATATGGGCTGGCAACGCGAACGACAGGCTCCTGACCATTTGAAGTGCACGGATCCATTTATCAATGGCATTTTCTGTTAAGTTTGTGACTAAGGCCTGTTCCATTTGTTTATCAATACCTTCCCGGAGGTCACCTGAAGGGTCAAGTTTGTAAACAAATGTTCGGTTTACTCAAGCAAAATATGCCGTGTAAATGGACGACGTACGTGTTGTCATTTCCCTTAGTTTGGTTACCCATAGATTGGTCCATTAGTAAGAATGAGAGATGGATCAAACTATGGTTAACACCCTGCCTTTCTGTACTGGCTAGTGGTGGTTTAAAAAAGGAGTAGGAATTATATATAACTAGTCCACCCACAGCTTTATGCTAAAGAATAATGAACTTTAGTTTGCTTTTCATTTATGCCTTCTGGAACCTTGTGACTTGCAGGTTCGGTGGGGTAGGTAGATCACTTCTCTTGACACATTGATCTGTTCTACCCCTTCCAGTTGTTGTCATTCATAATTCTTCAGTTTCATGTGTCCTGGAGAATTGGCGTCCTAGTGGCAAAGTTGTGGACTAAACAAAGCATATGGTTCCTGACCAATTATGTAAACCTAGTTCGAGTCATGAAAAAACCGCGGCAATTTCTGTTCTGGTTGGTCGTTCAAATTAGTGCCTGCTTCTTCTTCAAACCTTCACGAACGAATACAGGTTCCACAACCGTTCTGTACAAGATGAGGTCACTGTGCTAAATAGACAAGGCTGATGATGTCCAATGGTCGATGAAAACATGATTCAAAACCTCTGGGAACATAAAGTTTCCTATTAACAGAACTATTATGCATAGCGGACGGCATACAATTACTAAAGAAGTATTCGGACTAAAGATAACACTGAGTTAATCTCATGCAATTTATGTCCAAACACACTGAAACTTTACCAGTTTATACAGCAGACAGCATTCTCTGGATCCTAATAAATGTATTTTGATCAGCCTATACAGGTGATATATTTGAATAGCACTGTTGCACCAACTTTGGGTGATATGAATGATTGAGACAAAGATCAGTCGGTTAGTACAAAGTGAATATATTCTGTTGATAAGCCAAAATTAACGACAACTTACGTCGGGTTTGTCAAGTTGTCACCAACACAATCCATTTGAATTCACTCATTCAGGGAACAAATAAGAACACTATCTCGTTTACAGCAATCTAACTTGCCTAGTAACTTGCCCACAATGGCCTTCCTATATAACGTATACCATATGAGTGGAAATTTTGCCGGTTCATTTTCTAGACTACCTTCAACCAGCCAACTTGTACCTATTCATATTCGGCACTAACTCAAAGACTGTGCAGATGAATGTCACAATCCCTGCCTATACTTCATATGCTGTTCAAATTGAATGCGTAACGTTCATTATTACCCGGGTTACTAATTCTAACTCGATCTGTTTCCCCCTAGAAGGATGGAAACCAGGGAAAATTATTAGCGGAACCCATAACTCATCAATTTAGCCTAATTGCCTATCTGTCAGCGCTCAACTGACACAAATATTTGACCGTGGAACTTGACAGTGTTCGGGTCAAGGCCATGTTACTTGGTCCTGCTTTATTGTCGTGTCTTGCAGCTGTGCGTTCGCTTGTGAACTTTGTCACATAAGAAGCATTGACTGATCTGTCGTCTGATATTGTTTGCTCAGTCAAACAATTCACTAATCATCTAACAGGGTCACGTGCCGTTAATTTTGTCGTTAGGATACTGATAAGTTCGGATTCAATTCGACCATGCCAAATTAATTATGGGTCAGTGGTTTTCATTTACGTTGATCTATCTATCAGCTGACATGCATCTGAGACAAAAAATTAACTTCGCTTTTCGATTGATCTCATTCCCACACAAACAGGTGTTGGATGAGAATGGTTTCTGTCGGTTGCAGAAAGTCGAGCACATTAAGTGATCATCGAGAAGATGAACTAAAAGTTGGACACGACTCCACAACTTCCGTCTGACTATAGGCGTAACTCAGTATTGTACATCGTAACTCTCAATTACCCTAACCGTTACGATGAACGCTGTGAGGATACTTACTAGAGATGTTGGTCAATCGGGATCAAGTGGTGTAAAATTACTGATATGTAATTAGGCTACTAGATGAACAAGGTCAATTATTAAAATGGAGAAGTGAACTTCGCATAAATGTTTTAATTTTCACTCGATATTCTACTGCTTTTTTCAAGATGTGGGTAGCCCGACGTTTTCCGTTTAGGTTTGTATGAATGAGTGTAACTGAGGGACGTTTTTTAATACAAAGTATACCGTAATCCTTCAAGACACTTTCCACAAAGACATTTTTGAATAAAGTTACTAGCGTAGCTGTGGACATCGAAATGATTTCTAGGGAGATCTAGTACACCGGACCACAGCACAATTCGTAAGGTACTCAGCCGTCAGTTAGTAAATTTTCTCATTAGATGATTCACGTTTTGACAGACTGAAAGTCGGTCGATACGATTCCATTAATTTCATATGGAGATTTCTCTCCTGTGATGAAATGTTCAATTAGCTGGCTTACGTAAACCAAGTGTAGCACGACGAATGTGCCGGTTAACATGCTTACAGCCTAAAGTCAGTCAGGCAGTAATCGGACGATGTTTTCAAGAGATCTCGTTATTCACCATCAAGCTAATTATTCGACGTGATCACGTAGGTGGCACATACAAGCTTACTGTGGGGGTACGTGTCAACAGTGTATCTTAACAAGTCTCAATAAGGCTATATCCCTTTTTCCAAAGATTACCATTCATTGATGCCTGTGCTGCTAGGCTGTACACGTTTGTGAAGATAAAGTACATCAGACATTTCGAGCGAACATGAATAACCAACAATAAAATACATATGATCACCTCTTTACTCACACAGTCATACACTTTATGATTGTTTGAAAATGTGTTGCCGCCAGTCCCAGCACGCGCACAAGTGTATGGGAAGGTTCACATTTTCATTGTGCCCTATAATTGATCGTAAATTCTGTTCGTCCGTTCGAATAACGATACAATTTCTTGCAAACCCTAACTGTGGTCATCTGAAGTCCCCTACCACCCTACCAAACATAGCTGTGGATACTTTGCCGACCTTTCAACCAGGCGATGGGTGAACGGACAAACGAAAAGGTTTAAGAACTTGACAAGCGAGTGGTCAGCATACGTACAGCAGAAGAATCAGGACACAAAAACGACAAATGTACGCCAATCTGTCAAGTCACTTATGCCTGCAGTGTTGAACGTTTGTGTATATGTTCGCTTTTCCATCTGTAAGTGTTACAGGGGTAAATTCTGTCGAGTGCCATTGGTTGTGAATCTAGGAAAACGCTTTAGCAAGTTGACAATCATGTAGACCACAATGTGTTTTGAATTCTCGTCGCTTGTTGATTAACTTGATTCTGCTAAGTAAGAACGACTCAACTGTGAATAATCCTCTTTGGAAAGTTTAAGGCATTTTACGGTTTGTGGTTAATATGCATCCAAGTGGTATACTGAACAGTCACACGGTGAAGTGGATGAAATGAGGACCTCCTACCGCGACTCAGCAAACCTCGTTGGGATAAAAGTTACGAGTGTCTGTATGTGAATCAACGGAGGTTATTCCACGGTTAGAATACCTGTCCATATTAAACTTCTTGGTTTTATATACGGTCTGTATCTTTAGAAAATTAGACGTTGAAGATGTCGATGTTGCACGATGCTCAAACTGGGCCGCAGAAAATATGAACTATTGTTGAGAACCGTCTGACTACCAAACTAGCAAGAGAACTGGTCACCTGCTTGCCTGAACTGTTTGGCTCTTTAATGTACAGTTTGCGAAAAAGTTTAATAGCCGGTCTGCTGAGAAAACGTCCATGTTAGAACTTTGAATAGTAAAAGTCGTTAGACTGAAGTCAGTGACTCACGAATGGACGTCATTTATCTTAACGAACAGCTACAACTGAACTATACTCAAATTCAGGGCCAACTAAGAAGCGCCACCATGCATCATACCGGATAAAGCTCTGGAACACAGTCACTGTCGTTCATATAAGGACGGTTGTACAATCTCCTTACTTACTTTCCATATCTGGTTCATCTCCGTTTCTCTTAAGCTGAACTCAGTCACTCAATTGCCGTTGGTCTTAAAACCAGGTACCGTCTCCCACGATTTCCGAAAGGCTGAGGAGAGCGAACTCACAGGAAATCGCGCAACCCCCGTGACTTTAGCTGGTTGATTGATAACTGTCTGAAATGACACTCTGATCTTAACCGCTCGGTTCGTCTGTTCATTTCCTCAACACAAGTGGGACAGCTGAGAACCAGATTGTTGACAACAGTTGATCACTACTTTGATAATGGTCAGCTACTTACAAAACCTGAATTCCGTCTCTGTTTCAGTGGGTTTGGTCAAATATGATCTAGCTGTAAGGTTGTACTGTTAGTAATGGACATCTGACTTTTATATACGCGTATAGGTTTGGAAATAGTAGAAGCACACTGGTTTATTTTTCAAACTTATTCAGTCCTTCTTTTGATACGTACCCACAACCAAAACCAATGCTGTCCGATAGTTAAGGAGCTAGTTTAATGCACCTCAGACCCGTCTATCTGAGGAATGAAGTAGTGAACTAATCAACCCAATTTTATTTGGAGTGGATTTGAAACCGTACAATTAATGAGATCAGTTATTCCAGCCATTGCGAACCGTATGCAGTCATTCACCGTCAATCACGTTCATTTCAGGTTCTTTTACTTCTCAGGTTATTTGCTTCAAATCACCCAGCTATCCAAGTTGCAACTCGTTTCATACGAACTACGATACGCATACTTACTTGACAGCAAAAAGAGGGCAGAATTTATGACCAATATTCATAGCTGATCCGTGTTTTTCATATCTAAACATTCGGTCATTTGTCAAAAACTGTTAGCGGTTTGCACAATGTTAGTCCGCTGATTTTAACCTTCTGCGTTTACCCCTTCCCAACAGTCTACAGACTGGTAATTACAAGGGGTCGGAATGTGATAAATGTTGTCCGATCGCGGCGCTCGAGTAGAAAGACAACATAACATCCTCCCGCATATTTTCGAAATGTCCGCAACACACCAGACGCATTCTGAACTTCATCCCACTAAGTTCGCCGGCCTCTCAGGCATGATAGCTTGAAAGTGACAAGCCTGGGATCGCCTTGTAAGTGTCAAGCTGGGAGATGCTGGACGTTTTACACCAAAACAAATCTATACTGTTTCCCGGTTTGCGGATAGCTGAACAGCTTAATGTAAACAAGTTATAAATAAAGTGACTCTTCTTAAATCGTTTTAAGCACCATTCTGATAGGGGTGTATCTCGAAAGACCTCTGTCAGCTACCATGATTCACATACGAGACATGACCTATTCTGCATAGAAGCAGCTGGACTAGTATCTGAATCTGCAGCCATATCACAAATTTGAAGTAAAAGGAATATGCGCTCTTATGGGTTCCATCATTCGAATGAAGAGAATGTCAACTACCTTACTCGATCTGTACAACAGGGTCTATGCAACTATCTCGATAGTTATCACTAGATTCTACAGGAGTTGTTGCGGTTTCCCACGAATCGGATAGTAGGGACCCCTAATAATCTGGCTTACGTGTGAATAAGAAGAATAACCTTTGAGAATGTGTTTCAAAATGAATTGTTTTCAATGCGGACATCATCCTGCATTGTCTAATTGGCACTACCGTATGCAAATAATTGAAAACGGTCATCACCTGGAGAGTTAGCAGCGTGTCTCAAGCTTGGCCGTGTGATTCTTCACTGTTCCCCTAGCGGTTTATAACACGAAATTCGTGCTCGACAACAAACTGCTTTTTACATTTATCAGTTCAGTCACATTCATATTTGGTTGGAGATTTCATAGTTCAGGTTCCCCATTGTAGGCTAACCACTTCTGACCGTCCATTAGCATAAGACTACCGGATTGTGATCATATGTTAGCGCCTTTTGGCTCGTGGCTATCGGTTGTTTACGCGTGACATCCATGTTATATTTAGCCACTGCTTATGTTATAAACTGACATTTTAATTATGTCTCACTGTGAAGTTCCCAGCCTGGTCATTGAAGAAATTCTAGTGTCCAATCAACTGGTCACATCACTGTACAAGCTCACTTAAACCCGTTGAGTGAGAGCACACCGTGACACCGGTGTTCATAGTCTGTGCGAACAAATTACATTGCTTATGGTTTAGTCGTTTTACACACTCAAAGCACAACGTTAAATGAGCGCAGTTCATGCAAGCTATGAATTCCAGATGATCTAGTCATTGATTATCAACGACTGGAAATGGGTAAAACTCGGCGAGTGCTGAATGAAAACAACTAGAAAAGACCAAATTACGACGGAATTATCTGTAGGCTCAAGTTCATTTAAAGTAGCATGGAAAGCACTCACGAGAAATTTCGGTTGAGAGTTAACATATAAATCTGACAAGTCCAGTCTGATCGCAATTGTACAAAGTGCAGTAAGCTGGGCCGCATTCTACATCCGCTTCAGGCAAGGCAGGTTGCGATGACTGCGAAATTTTGGCTTATATATCTTTTCAGAATTGCTTATTTGACAAATTGTAAATCTGATTCGCGAACGCTACGATCAAACCGTAGTGGGGTTCACTTTGTGAGAGTCATGATACTCAGCTCTCTCTCTCTACGAAGTGAGTTAATCCGGACAGAAAAGAGATATTCTTTATAATGAATGTCAACTATTCGTTGAGTGCTGTCAAACTTCATTACGGAATTAGCACGACTGACATTAAACGTACTTACGAACAATAAAGCGGCTGGCCTTGAATGATCAGCCAAAAGACGTTGATTGAGTGAATCGCTTCAATGCATCATTAGTTACTGGGCTAGCAAATCCATGTTCCGATTGTGCGACAATGATGTTGACGAACAGCCCTCTTACAAGTGTATTTTTCATTAGCATTGAAACGTAGCTATGTTGCATTGTCTGTAATCATCAGTTTATTCTTTAACTGTCTTCTACGGACGATTAGTCACCTCAGACTCCGAGTTATTTGTGCTTCCTTGAATCATACGTTGTTAACAAAGGCCACAGTGATGATACAGTTACAAGGCGTATTGTAAGTCAGGAATAATGATCCCAAATACCTACCTATGCAAATCGAGGTTGACAAATTAATGAGGTATCTGTAGGTTTGTTTTCAGTTGAAATGCAACCTACTGGAATTTTGACACAGACTTCGTAGTCAACAACCTCAAAGTAGGCAATTACACGTTTATGGTTTAGGTCAATTTGTCGCCAATCGTCTACTTAAAAACTGACTGCAAGTACTTTTGCCCCACAAAGCGTATAACAGAAATATGGGCTAACCGACCAAAAAGGAAACGTTGAGTGTCTCCAGATAACTTTTCTTAGGTTAAATTTAGTGCGCAATTCAAAAGGAATAAGCGACTGTCATGGTTTGTCACAAATTAGCCACCACTTAAAACTGTTAATATGTCCCTATACCTGATAACACAATGTCTCATTTACTGAAATTCAGTTCACGTGTTATATAAATCGATATTAGATTACTCATGTTTGCACACTTTGTCTGCTTATAGAATCTCAAACTGTAAACTCAGAAATTCCGGTTAATTCGTTTTATTTCGGGAGTCGTTCACTGTACATCTTATACTATTTACATTTGCACTAGGATCCACAATTTCTAAATTGATCAAGCAATAGCGTTGAATTATTTGCAAAGCAAAGTATCATAGTCTCTGTTGATCAAGGGTTACTAAGTTGATTGTCGATAAATGATCGAATGCTTGCGTGGCCCAAACTATGGTTGATTTAATTCAGGTCTCACGTGATTCACTAGGATTAACCACACGTCATCTTGAAGTAACGCAGTGAAAGCTTTAACTACTCTATCGTCCACCTCTTGTGTGTGTGTGTGTCGTATTTCATCGAAAGTTTAAAACGCAACGACTTGG
>LUCH01000743.1:0-47399 GCA_013368495.1 Paragonimus heterotremus | reverse complement strand
AATTTCATTACATCTGTAAGCTGTCCAACACAATTTCTTCCCGGCCAACACGAAGACAGTAATGCAGAAGCAGAAGTCCTCCTCCCTGTCATAATAGCCCATGAATCTATGAACCTAAGATAATTAAATATTTCTCTTAGCTGTGTTGACAAACTGTGACCTAACTGTCAGGTCTGATAGTCTACAGTCGAGAGCTCATTCGATCCAGTTGAGCAAGCGTTAAACTGCCAGAGAACTCAGTACGATCTGCACCTTACTTTAACCCTCACAATCAGCTTCTCAGTCACCCCGAGACCTTGAGAGAAAAAACCACTATTTCACAACACTGCCAAAGTTTGGACCAAAATAGATGAAAATCCTAATATCGTAACGCCGCGTATTGAAGACAGTACACATGCCGTCCTGGACTAGGGGTAGTGCTTGTCAGAGTAGTGTGCTGAACTATTTTTTTAGAGAGTGCAGACAATGAAGCCACTAAGTTTTACTGTTTTTGATGGCTTGAAGGAGCAAACATTAAGAACAGAGGAGGAGGAATGTGGTCTGCTACAGCAACGCTAACTTCGGGCAATTTTCGGTTATTTTAGTCGCAGAAGGGTTTGATCTGAGAGTCTCCACCCAGAGCATTTTCTTGTTAGACTCCGCTAACAGCCAGTGGATCAAAAGTATGGGGTTTGCTTAGCTATGGGCGCATTGCGTAAAACGCTGTTATCTGATGTTCTTTACTGGTACATGCTCTAGATGTATTCTGACGGTATTAACCATGGTTAACTGCTGGACGATCGGAATGCTCAGTTTTTAAGTGGAACCTTTCCAACGTCCCTCGTTATTTTACGAAGGACAACAATGTTGCCGCAATAAAAGTACTCCTACTGTATACTTATATGATCGTGTCTCACTATATAGACAAATTTTCGAAGTCTACGAAGTATGACATACAGTCCGGTGAGTACAAATACGTCCGTTCTGGTCACTTCCCTTTGACCTGCCTGACACAGATTCATACGAAGTGACCGAAACCTTAGCTTACATTGCTCTCCGGACCAGCGCAACAAGCGAGTAAGACTGTCATGTCAGGTTAACAGAAGAGGCTAGTTCACAAATTAGAAGCTGGAACTTAGGTCTGTGTCGAAGATGTCATTTGGATAAACTGGTCAGTAATTCAACTATCTATGTTGATGTCAGTGTTATGCCTACATAGTCCTGGTTGTCACCAATCTATCAGCTACTCCTAAGTCATAACTTATGCTTAGATAAGGTATACAATAGGTGATGTGCATGAATGTGTAGTTCCAGTGAAACTGCTCTATTCAGTTTTGCTTTACTCAATTGTCTAAAGGTTGTAGAACAAAATGTCTTAAAATCACACAGATCTCCGAAATATGATCTGTTTATCAATAATTTCATTTTTTGGTTTATTCTAAGTAAACATCTAAACTAGATCTCCACCATAATCTCTATCATCTTAATGTCTATGACCTGCTCGTTTTGTCAATTGTTTTTTCCTACAAGCTCGACTTTTGTGGGGGGTGAATGTTTTTTGAACCAATAGTTAGTCGAATAAATTATGTTGTAAAATGGTGACATTATTTATAGTGCTCATATAACTGCAAGCATTTGCGTATAGGTATGCAAGATTAAATCGGGTTTTCAATACAGCACAGTCCAGAGACTTGACATCTTTAGTTTGTCTGAAATAACGGCCTGGTCTCCGACTTATGTAAATCGTACTGTTTATTACTCATCTGGCTTGTCTGCGCTCGGGCGGCATGTTTTCATATTTACCGTATTTATTATCAATTAGTAGTCACTATTGATTTAGTCATAGTAGGAATTAATTAATGGACGAATGCATCAACATCTTTGTACTGCAATCTGGAAAGATAGAATTCTTGCAAACTTGTGTATCGTAACTTTTTCAGACGTTTCTGTATCCGGGATCTGGAAACGACGATCTACGCTCGACAGTGATTTCATGATATAATCTGAAGCAACTTTGACTTTTCTCTATCCTATACATTATACTGTCTACTTGGTTAGACTTGTTTGGTGTAGGTAGAGCGACAGGAGTTTAGATAAACAATCTTTGCCTACTGAAACATTACTCATTATTAATCGATAATGTTTTTTAGTTGTAATCCTACGGTTGAAAGCAGAATATAAATTGCCCATTCAATGGGTCGTATCCAACCAATTGTTAGATGCATCCACTATAAAGCAATCTTATTCGATGGTCCAACTATTAGAAACCTAGTGGGATAAACGATTGTGTTACCATAAGCAGTTTTACTGCACGCCCGCACAAATACACACACATGTGACCCTTTCTGGCTTTGTGTGTCAAAAAGCAGGTGGGTGGAGATACACACTTGCCTGTTTATGTGTGTGTGTGTGTGTGTGTGTGTGTGCATACGGATGGTTTTCGACTTAAGCTACGATAGCCTTGTATGCACTGCTGCCACAACAAAACAACAGTATTATGAAAAACAAACAAAAAACAACTTACTTTCTCGTTCGGTAAAATGTGTGGGCAAACTCACTTTTGCGGCGGCATCATTCTGGGGACTAAAACGTGAACCGGACACACTGAGTTCTTGTCTGGGCTTATCAGATTAGCACGATATTTATTTGTCTGAATTTGTTGGTTTATTACCGCTACAAGTCGGCGAAGGCTGTCGGACTGGCAGTGGCGTATACACACATGTGTTAAACCTAACATCAGCGGTTCTCTGTTTCATGTCAGTTTTGACCCCGAGTAATTGTTGAAGGGTTTCAGTGAACTACAGACAAAACACCCAGTCACCATTCCCGCTTGTGATGCAGCAACTCATGAGATTGACTTATCGTGATTAGAAGGATGCCGTTTTTAAATATACCCGAGTGACGGCATTCTCAATGTGGACTCATTGCTATGAGTAATTAAGCATTTCTGACAGCAATAAAGGAAAAGCCGCTTATACAATGTAGTGAGAATAATATTATTAATTCGCGAGACAAGCGCTTGAAAGAAAAACTGTTTGTGCAGTGTGCAAACGACAGGTGGATCGAAACAGAGTTAGCTTTCCAGTGTTACTTGCATTTTGACGATTGGAGAACTATATTTGCAACTACAGTATGATCTTTCTACTTACGTCGACCTCTGAACCAACTGTCCTGCTATTTCACACTAACTTGTCACACTAACCAGTTTCGCATTTATTAAATGGTCTCTTTAAAAAAATCCAAATGACATACACTTTCCGTTTGATCGGAAAAAGAGCTACAGCTTCTTGTTAGAGTAAGCTCTACAGGTTCTTTTAAAAATAGCTGTGGATTTTGAAGTACCCTGACCTCAAAAATGAAGACCGTAGATACAATTAAAACATGGTAAATTCATTCGGAATAATGAATGTCGCTACTTCAACTAAACTCATGGGACACCCTTAGGACAAGCTCACTACTGCAATTAGAAATGAGCGATATACTAGCCAATCATTGAGGTTATTATCAACATTCCAAATCGTTTGCTCTATGAATACGCTTAACCCCAGTAGAGCTTATAATTAGTTTGGATACGTTTCTGATAACTCGTTTCCATGGATATGGTAAAACAAGCCTACATTGTGACAAATGAGTTCAGCCCATAACATACTCCTCTTTTAAGTGTACACTTGAGTGGAAAGAACAATAAGTAGATTTCTTTAGTCAGTTGCACTTTGAAACAAGGAAGTTAGTTCTTTCAAATTACTAGCCTACCTGGCTAGAGAGTGGGAGAATTAATTGATTGTATTATTATTCCCACTGCTCTCATTCTTCAACATTTGTTGCTGCTGGTTCTGGAAATCTGGGTTGTCCTGAAAATTTCCACTGAGGGGGCCATAAAGTAACGTTTCAGTCATTCAACAGGTTTCTTACAGATGCTCAACAAGTTTATAGTTAGAAACAATTGAATGAGCTGATTTCTCTAAGTGAAACTACATTCGAATATTTTAACCGACACGTTTGTGTTGTCTTTTGAACCGTTTGATTGAAATGAATAGGAAATATCCGAGATAATCTGTTAGTAATCAGAAACAAGCCTTTCTTGGGTTTTTAGCGAAACTGAAATTTGACTTTGGGGAAGTTTAACGTAGTCGACTGACATAAACAATTCAGCATTGAGAACACTGTATTGTTAAACCACATGAGGGAACTTCAGAAGTGAGTCACATCTAAGCTGACATTTACCCCGATGACCGTTTACCTTGACTTCCTAACAGGGGTGCGTAATCACCGGACGGAGTGTGGGCGTAAGTCTTCCTCAATCCATTGTGTTTGGTTATTAAAAATATCGGAATATACAAAATATTTCCTCGCTGCTCAAACATATATATATATATATATATAACTCTGTTCGCAACAACGGCTCGCAGTTTCCATGTCAAAGATTTTTGTATTTTGTTCCTCTATTGCTTGCTGGCGAGTGACGACCAGGCAACCGGATGGTATCGTGATCATTTATTGCATTGTATCAACTTTGGAGGGCCTAGTGTAACGTCTAGTATAAGCAAAAAAACGTTGTCGGTTGGTCTCAGATGCTGTACTTCACCAAAGAAGAACACTTCCAATCACACAGAGTCACAAGTCGAGTATTTCCAAAATGTCTGAAACCAAAAGACTCTAACCTGCTCAGCTGGTGTAAAACCAGATTTGTCAAATTAATTTATCAACATCAACCACTTACGATCGATCGAGCGATCAATCCTGTCTACCCATGAAACCTCACGCAAACACACTGAAAAAGATGAATAGGAACAGGAAAACAATGGTACTGCTGCCAGGCAAAGGCTCTGGTGCAATGTTAATGAACTGTACAAATTACGTAACCAAGATGCAGTAAATTTCTGTCAGACACTTCCAACTTCAGACTCGATGTTGAGCAAAGAGATTCAATCATGAAAAGGATCTGAATAGTTTTAAGGATTTTAAGAAGGCATTATCATGCTGGCATCGTTGATCAGATGATCTGCCCCTAACTGGCCACAAATCCTCGAATCTACCGTCACCCAGAGATACCCAATGAAGGCCTCCAACTAAGACACACTATCTATGGTTAGTACATCTTAAAACCAGCTTGTTCATTTGAGCTATATAAACCAGTACTCTCGGGATCCAATATACTTGGTCTTAAATACACATTTCAACTTGTGGAACCTCATCTCGGGCATAACTGTTAAGCGCAAGGTAATGTCATCTTTTGATGTCTGTTCATTATTTACAAATGTCCCCATGGATAAAATGATTAGTATCATTCACGAATATGTAATAACATATAGGATGCAGCTTAGAATGCCCAAGACGAGGTAAGAAAATTACTTTATCATTGCACTCGTAACGTACACTTTTGTCTGACAGAGTTCATTAGTAACAGGTAGACAGAGTCGCGGTAAGCAGCTCATTAGATCCTGTGTTGGCAGATATATTCATGGGTGTTAAATCGCTGCTGGCGATTTATGGTAATTTACTCAGTAACGCGTATTCGACAATTCCAATAACGATTATTCAGGCAGTCGGGTTAACGGGACTATCTTCCAAGTCCAAAAAACATCAGAAAAGGCGATCGAAAGGATTGGAATTTATACGGTACTGTTTACTAGAATCACAACAAAGGTACTGTCTCACCTTGAATGTGAATCAACCGGGCACACAAATTATCCAGCAAAGGAGTTCAAAATGTGTTCACAAAGAACCACCAGTCAACGGGAAATGACCTGATTAAAACAATCGGGTACAGATGAAAATGAGAATGTGTCAACAACACCACGGAGGGAGTTTTACCAGATAAATAATGATAGTTGTAAGAAGGAAGAATGCAAACATTTAATGTGCAATTCTGGTACGAACTTCGTTATGATCGTTTACTGCACACAGCAAAGAAATAAAGGCAAATTAAGGATTGGCTTTCGACAATCAAACCAAACATACATCTATGGATCCATCGTTCCGCATCATACCAGACAGAAGACGACGCATATACCAGACAAACTTCAATGAATCCAACAATGGGTGTTACGTGAGCTGCCAGCCCCGTTTTATAGAAATTATGTATGCGACAACTTTCTTGTTACTACATCCAAAGATGAAATGCTTCATCTGTACGCTAGATTGAATTCCTTGCACAGAAACATCAAATTCACGTTTGAAACTGAGATTAACGAACAGGTGACATTGTCGGGTTTATTGTTGGTCAGAGTTGTTGACGAATGGGCGGCTAGGAATGCACAACACAAAAGCATCTAGTCTGGTCAGTACCTGTAGACATGCAGTTCTACGCTCACTATTCATTAACATGCATCGGAGTGTTAAATGTCGTGAGTTAGGACAAGACGATCAACTATTACAGTGAACGTTGTTAGATGGCGGTTGTCCTCTATGTTTTATCAATAAATGTGCTAAACCAGTTGATCTACACATGTTACTTTAACCACACTGTGTAAGCCTGTTTACCCTTCCTGAGGGGGTAGCTTTTCTGGTCTCCTCAGATGCAGACTCAGATCATCCGTCAGGTGAGCTTACAAAGTTGCAAAATTCGTCCTTATCGAAGTGACGATGGGAACATTATCGTCAATACGAAGAGACCCAATAACCTTAACTGCTCACTTGAACGTGATCGACGGTTTTCTCTGTACCTGTGGACGTAGATAAGTTGGCTATATGTCAAGGCATCTGGAAACACACAACACTGAGCACACCTTAAGACGGTTATCCAGTTGAACAAATGAGATTTCGCATTGCACCATCATTAGACACTCGAAGGAAATAGAATTACTAATTACGAACGAATCAGCAAGTTGACGTCTATGGCAGTATATTGTGTTAGTATTGTTAGGTAGTCAGTTAGCTGATAAAGCTTGATGGAGTCTCTGTGTAGGGTTAACAGTTTCAGAAATAATATCAGATAGGTTATTTTATGCTCACGGTGCCGATGAAATATATTATTTACAAGCGTATCTCTACAATACATAAATGCTTGTATTTTACATAATGATAACAAGATTCGATCGCGTTCAAAGGTAGGCTGACTGTATGCCTCATCTCAAAACAACAAGCCAAATAGCTGGCTGATAATGCTAGAGGCAATTAACCATATGAACCGTAATATTCGCAACAGACAAAAAGTTTTTAGACGGGGTGAAATGCTTAAATGTACAGATTTTCTCAACAAACCTCGTCACCAACCCCAAAGTTGAATTTAACAACCCGCGTTCTTCTGACCAATCGCTTTCAACCTATTGGTTTGCATTATTACAAACCACTGCCGTTTGACCACAGCTGGACTGATCATCGTCATGATGTAACACAAAGATCAATTTATGAAATCGGATAATGATAATTACAGTGAAAAATCACAACCGTTTCTTATTTCAGTAAGATGTGCGACTGTGACTATATGAGTCCATTAGACAGAACAAATATCATAATAGCTCAACCTATCCCAGAAAGCCCTCACGGAAAAGACGAATAGCGCAAACCTTCGTTCAATAAAGCATGCAGCAAATGTTAGTCAAAGTATGGACTTATTGGACAGTCGGATTTTGAAGAAATTATGTTGAAATGGTGTATACTAACGTTTGCTAACCGTCATGTGAACTCTCTAGTGTATACCTAGTTCGTTGGGTTCTGCAGTTTATGAACACTGACGATCTCATTATCAACTATTACAGCTTGCAACTCACATTTACTTTAAACGTACACTGATTGATAAGCGGTATGAATATTCGGGAAACGTTGATTATCCTGATTTGAAACACTTCCAACAATATTGCACGTTGACGGAACCGTGAAAATGTTTCATAAAGATTTCAGTGTGTTGCAAATCAAATGGGTAAACGGTTTCCTTTCAGAAACTGTAGGTTTAAGCATTACTGACATCGGACATGATGTTCTGATATTGTGATTCACCTATGGAAACAGAGTCACGATATAGGAAAAGTTATATTTGCCATATGATCTAGCATAATGTTCCCAGAGATCTTATCAGAATCAAATCTTCACATGGTTCAAATTCTGGAAAAAGACTTGACGTGTTTACCAAAACGGAGATTTTCATTCTTTTTAGATGAAACGCAATTGTGAAAACTCACGGCTTCGGCTGCTACCTAAGTAGTAGAAGTCTGGAGAAACATCCACAAAATCCTTACCTATATGAAATTCTGGGGTGGGTGCTGCACCTCTGCCCGAAGAAAAATGGAAGGTAGAATTGCCTTGCGATGTTGATACCTAAACCAGAGCTGGATACCGCGGTCCTGAAAGCCGTGGCCGGTAGCGGTAATTCCACTTCACTATACATCCTTATCTGTCAATAACATCCCTTGCATAGTCAAATTATGCATCCTGCGCGGAATATCAGAAAGGTGGATGTATGACATATGCTAATCTTTGCTATATCCGAATTTGACGTCGTCCTCAGGATTATGAAGAGCAACTGTTAGCCTATTGGTCATGTATAAACTAGCCGACGCCTTGAATTCCCACGACTGGGTCTCATCTGAAATCATAAATCCGCCAAACTACTTATTAGTAATACAGTTTCAATCTTATTTCTACAGATGGTCGTAATATGCAGAAATGTTGAACAATTTGACTTGGATATGTTTGTATTACTTTTCATATTTGGTTAGATTAATCTTTGTATTTGAGTGCAAAATGATCCGTTTCATTTGTGTGTTAAAAGTTCCGTGCACAAACTGAACAGTATGATTGTTTATAAAAGGCAAAGCTGAACCTGTAACATACTGGTGTTGCATAGTCTATACAATTTCCTCTGCTGCCCTGCGCCCTAGCCCGTCATTAACAAAGAGGTGTGGTTATACTCCGGAGGGGGATACACTTGTTTGCATGGAAAACGACAGTTTCCGTGCAAGTTCCCACGTGTGACTGAACTTGGCTTTGTGAACCATGGTTTTTGTCACTCACCTTGATGGGATTGAAATAGAAATCCGTGAAGACAACTGGGAATTTGAAAACAACATTAAGTGTTGGCCTGAGTGAAGATATTTGTCCGATATGTGATCACCTGATTAGATCAGATTAGACTATTACCGAGGTGTCCTTCCGATCATTCAACTTTGTAAACTGGAATAACACCTGAAGAATTATACTCAGATGCAACTCCGATTCCTCCCTTCACGCAAATTATTCTTACATAATGGCTGTTATGTAAGGCGAATCAGCGACCAAAACTTTAGTACCTCTTACTACACTTAAAGTCTTGCAGCTCACTTTCGATCTGACATACTGTTACTGTAGCAAGAACAGTTGTTAAGGTGAACTCGTGCACGCGTTCAATTAAGATATTTTTAGCTGAGATGATGACACATTCAGGAAAGCATACAAGGTGAGTATAAAATCTCCAGTTGGTCGAATTTTATCAGATTACTTGTTAATAATAGGGGGAGTAGCCCCAAGCCTCTTCTTCAGCATGACAGTGAAATGCATTGTGTGATGTACTGTTGTTTTATGAGTGCAGATTTCGGACCACACCACATGAGCGCTTCATCCTGAGGAATTTTGTGTAGAGTGCGACAAGGGTTTCAGTCCACCTAGAATCTATGTAACCCCAACGGAGGACTCGTCGCCAACGGTGAATGTAATGGTCACTTGTGATAGTCATATAAACCCGCGGTTCTTGCATATGAGCAAGGTGTCTGCTCTTTTCCAGTGAATGTTCAATTAAATCAGCTCCGACGGAAAAGTAAACGAATCATTTTAGGTGATTTCGACCTAGTAGAGACATTGCCAGCAATCAGTAATGGAGAGAAACAATTTGGTCACGTGACTAATGGACCACCCAGAATGTAGTTTAATTACTCTACTTCATGTAATTGTTGCTGTCCATTGTGCACAATAAGTGAACATAGAGTCAAAAAATTCCGGTAAGAAGAGTGAGGGTATTTTTGAAATGTGTTTGAGGTTGGAATAATGTTGGCCCTTCAGTTTAAAAAGAAATAGCATTCCTTCTACCACACTGTGCTCCCTCCGCTGCACTAGAATGCTGGCGTTTGAAATAGATTTCGGCTGGAAGTTCCAAACGTTGTGTTGCATAGGTTTCGGTATCCTGGCAGTACCTAACCCCAGAAGAACATGCTGCCTTACGACGACGCAAATCTCATAATGTATGGGTTATCTCGCAGCCGAGTGGTCTTATCCACTGCATACAGCAGAATGGACGGGCAGAAACATGCTACTATTTTTACATTCCCTTCCTTCTCTTCCAAACTTAGGTCTTGGACTCCCTAAAATTCCCGTTACTTAAAGTTCTATTTTACAGACCCTATGACAAGCAGCTCACAACACTGTTTCTTCGGTATACAACCAGAAAGTCGCTATTGGACACAAAGTTTTTGCAGCCGGCGAATGGAATGTATTCGGCCTGTTGAATCAAGGTAGTCCAGAACAGACTATATACCTCACCATACTATTCGCGGTAGCGTTAACCAGCTACGGAATTGACATTTCTACCCTAGGTGAGATACTGGTTGCGCTCCGAATTCAGAGCGAGTAGTGGGCAATTGGCGGCCTCTTCCGTTGGAATGGTTATCTGATAGAAGTTGATCAGTATGATGGTGTCCGTTTTGCCGTCACTAGACCCATTCATTCCCTGATGATAGATGAATCAGACGGTATCTGCTTTCGAATAGCGCTTATGCATCTTCGGTTGAGATGCAGTAAGTTGGTGACATTTCTGTCTGCCTACAGACTAACTGGGTATCACGTTGACGGTAGCAAGAACTATCTCTACAACTGGCTGCCTCTGAAACTTATTAATGCCAACCAAGTGAATGTTGGCTTTTTCTATTATGTTTTAACGCTCTGATTGGACACAACTAAACAGCGCGATCAAATATCCTGGGATCTCATTGTATTGCTATAGTCAATGGAGAGAACTGCCCTGTCTCCCACTCATGTACCATTTATGTTTTCTTTGTCGCTAATGCTATCCTCTGTCCAGATGAAAGTGATGCTACAGTCAGTATTCAGGAAGCGATTGCTACAGTTTGCTTGATGATACGATTGTAAGAGTGTGATGTGTTTCTGATACACATTACGACTGGTGGGTAGAGCAGAAGGCAGCAGGGCCATAAGCTGGCCGGAAAGTTGTTACTTACCTACATCTGCAAAATAGTGTTTGCAGATCGACCAGACAGTAGCTGGGATTTAATGTTCAAAGACAGAGAATCCGATAATAAAAGTGATATTTTATTGTGTAGTCGTAACCCATTTTAATGACGATGTTCCATTCATGTTGTTCGTCGAGTTATGAACGTCCCAATGAAAGTGAATCAAAACTGCAGTTCATAAGACTGTGAGGTTTCTACGACAGAAACGGCTGGACTTGATTAGTAGTATTAATGCTGTGAGTTTCCACCAGATAGAACAGACGAACAACGCTCACATCACCTTTATTTATGGTGCACACGGTGAAGATGTGGGCAGATAGATCAAGGAAACTCACCGGCACCTGAATTCATAGTCACTGAAAGACAAAACAACGTAATAGGATACACGGTTACGCGAACCATCGAAAACACAAGAAGACCTACGTCTGCACAGGTGCGTTACGAAAGCAATAGTGAGTGGCTACGCAGCCAATCCGAGCATGCATACGAATTGTATCCAGTCTACCTGTCTAAGGCATTTTAGCAGCCTTTTGAATCTACTATTCACCACTGAATGTACTGCTGTAAATGACATACCGCGACAGCGGCAAAGATGACATCTCTATCGTCCCAGATATGGCAGAGAAAATTAGAAAAATTCTCACGGAACTTTTATATGAGCGTACTGAGCAAAAAATAATAACTACGCAAAACCACCTTCAACTTGGTGGATGTGTTTCCGCTAGCTTACCGTTGTCATAAACTGGACCTATTGAGTTAGACGTGACCGGACCCCAGTTAGCTTAGTGTCCTACACCACACACTTTATATTGCACACATAGTACCTTCGGGTACAAGACTAAAATGTCATTGTGCACATTTTCGTAATGAACAAATTTGAAAGGCAGTCGTCTTGCAACTGTCGCAAACTAGCCTGTATTTGCTTAACATTCAGTCCCCCAAAAAGGTCATGCTCCCAACCCCCCAAATGTTCGTTGACAGCCCAACATCACCGCAGTTGACAGTAATTATTACTTAAAAACCAAACTACTCGTAAGTAGTATATATAAGTCAAGCGCATAGTTGAGCGCAGCTTTTATGCTCGGGTAGATTTTTGAACGAACCATCTTGGAAACAAAAATTAGGCGCGAGATTCGCTTATGTTTAAGCTTGTCAACAGTACACAGCATTGCCTTGACTGGAAGTTGACTTTCGGCCATACTTTATTGCGTTAATTCCGTTGGCTGGTGCGCAGTTCGCCTCACAATAGTTACCACAATATGCAAGCTTCCAACCACATTCGTTCGTGATTAATGCTCAGTTGGCCCAAACATCCATAGAGGAGAAACAGCAACTTTTATGATAATCCAAACAAATGACCTTGGAACTAGGGCCCTTTTCTAACTTGAAATGGCCTAAATCGATAAAAGTGTTGAGCGATATTTTTACTACTGGTAAATAGTAGGAGGCTTTCGTTAGTGTGAATTGTTTTACTCATGCTTCGCGTAGCATACTTCGTAAGTTAGATGACCATGCAGCGAAAAGTTTGGGCTTCGGCTGCATTCGAACCAGATCCAGAAACAGTAAGTCAAAGCGTGACAAGAAATCTACCTACTAGGCTACGAAACAGGACATTCCACATTTGGTTTCGATTACTTTCCTAACCCACTATATCATCTGAAATCCACCGGCTGATTCAGCAGACTGACTACAGATTGACCGCACCCCTGCATGGTTTCGGAGTTCAGCTGGTACAGCTTTTCTCGCGTCTTGGCATGTTGGTTCCGTTGCTGATCCGAATCCAGCCGAAACCCAGATTTTTCACAATTGAACCTCATCTAAAATTTAACCATAGTTACAACTGACACCGACATTGTCGTGGTGGTCAGTGCGGCTGTCCAGTGAAAGAGTGGCCGAAGTTCAGCGTCCGTCCTTGGTGAGAATGTGTACTACTGACGATCCGTAATGGGAGAAGAAAACCATTCTATAGCTTTTTTGGTTTAAGGTGTTTTATTAAGTCTAAGTTTATAATGATTAAAGATGCTTCTCTGATAGTGCCCTATATCACCGAAGTCGTTTGAGTTAAACGGATGGTATTACTGCATTGGAGTGCATTGTGGAAACCCACTCACCTTACGGGCATCTGGATAGCGTATGGAGGCTCGTTTTAACGGATCTTTTAGAAGCGTCGGGTCAATAAGCAGCAGTACACCAAGGTAGCTTCTGTGTACAGAAGTAATGGGGGACGTGATCAACACAGTATAAGTGCCCCGTTATGACGAACACAGCAGTGTCTCAGACGTTTACCATGAGTGTTTTCTGACAGGATTAGAGTGGAATACTTGCCATTGTATGCTTTTGTACAGTGCATCCATTTCCATGTGTCTACTGTGATTTACTTAGCTGAGAGGATGCGAGAGACCTTGACATGAGAGTATCGGAGAATCCCATTGAGTCACCCCAACCTGTATCGAGTCATGTAAAAATGATAGCAAGACGCTCAGCAGTACTAAAGTGGTATCTTCAAATGAAAAAAGGTGTGGCGCTACCTTTTGATAAAGGACTGTAAAAGCATTTAGGAAGTGTGGATGATGGTCAGTTTATACTATACCCCTACTATATACCGGTGACAATAATATCGCTTACCAATTTTAAAATGTTTGTTATTTCGGCTTGGTGAGGGATCTGAATTGTGACGTCATCGATTGCAGTTGATATAACAGTTACTGTACCCTCTCTGTAAGCGACTGAACAGTCTGAACATTACTCACGATCGATTGTGATCGAACGTTTGCATCTTAAGATTTTGTGGTACTTAATATGAGGTGAACTGCGTAGTCGTCAACGCGGATGCCTCATGGAAGCGTGGCTGCAGATCAACTTCTGCTGATGTTGACGAGTCCCAACAAGGGTGAATCTTGGGTCTAGTTTTTGTTTCGGAGGCGGCCTGTTTAAAAACCTAATTGAATCCTAGCACACCAAACTCAGGATGACTAATCGCCTTGATAGGGGACCCAGTAACAGTCCTTTTAACTCTAATTTGTGACCCCACCACTAAGACCTCTTCCCAAATCACAGATATCTATAACTTGTTGAGCGATGTTTCAGTTGTAGACCAGTGGTACGAGGTTTTGTTTTGTATAGATTGAACGTACAGTCGTCTAACGTAAGGCCAGTGAGGCATTGATCAACACGGTTGTTTCATGAAAGTGTGGTCGGAGTCCTAGTCCCGGCCGTGATAAGGGTATGCACTATGGAAGCGGTTTAACAAAGAAAAAACAATAGTATGGAAATTCTTTTCGAAAGTTTATGGAAAATCCATTAAAATGCACCAGTTGCGTTTAGTTTCCAGTGAGGTCCAATTTATGTAAGCCAAAATTCACTACTACTCATCAGCTATCAGATTGACCGTGAATGGTGTCTAAATTAAAGCAACTAAATTTCAGAATACCACTTGAATTAAGCGCGTAGAAACTCAATCTGCCCCAAGTTCCCAAATGGCATTTTAATTCTTCCCAGTTACCACGGGCGTCACAAAGACCAGGTGTAAAGAAGAAGTGCAACGCGACGAATTGTCAATCCCCAGTGTACCAGTGACTCACAGTAATAAGAAAATCAGCAAAAGATTTGGCGCAGTTTTTAAATTTGAGATCGTATATAAAAGCTTCAAGTATTTGTCAAAGAGATCTACTGGATCTTCCGGATTCATCCTAGCAAGTAGTCAACGTCTCTCAAAACTTCACTTGCTTGTTAGTTGTGACTTGCAGATCGCCTTTTACGCACACAGGGATGTCGACACGGCCTTGTACAACAGTCTGTATAGAATACCGTCTTTAGGTTATACATAGACACTGATATTAGAACATTCTAATCGATTACAGGCAGATTTAACAGAACACTTAGTCAGTACCGCAACGTCTCTATCTGCTGGGTATTTTCTCGAGATAGTAATGGAGGATGGACTATTTCAGCCTGTTCAAGATTATAAAAGATAGTGGGTGGGCCAAATACAGTGTTGGCTTGATTACATTCTTGTCAACGAGGTTGACGTGATAGACCATTCAAATATCATAGCATGGTCTTAGCGACAACGGGTCAAGTGAATACAGCTATATACACGTAACTAGACAACAGAGTCCACACAATATAGGTCCAAGATCCCATCATAGGATAAATTTCGTAAGGATGAAGATATGGCTTGGCTGGGTTGATTGATCTCGATCCATCACCACACAGCCTAGGTGACCACTGGTAACTCATCATTGAGGAAATTCTCAAGGCAGTTAACGACCGTGTTTCAGTAAGAGATTCTCGACTCGATAGAAAGCCGAGACGCCTAACGAATAGAACTAAACGTCTGATAACATTAAAATGTTCAGGCTGAAGCGGGTACCAACTAGAACACGCTGAACTTGTGTTGGCTAAGTGTGTCATGTGGCGCAATCGTACCACGGTTACTATCAGACAATATTGACCTTGCTATCAACACGATCTTGATGAAAATTTTAAGATGAATCCTACACTTCTCTACAGCAAAGTTGCAGCACATACACATACACACAGAAGATGGGCTGGCATTCTGCAACTACAAACCTTTAGTAGATATACCAGTGCTGAGGGAGAGGTGGCCAATACTGTGGATGAACAGTGCGTAGTATTTCTTCTAAGTGTTCTTCTAGTAGGACAGATATGGTAGGTCATAACTGACTGGCTGTAGTTACAAAGATCTGACTCGGGATTAGCTAACTATAGATTTTACTTAGTTGCTCAAACGGAACAAATAAGAATAGAAATGTCAGTTAGGTCAATAATGGGATATATTTTCGTCATTGAATATATTACATCTAAGTAATGTAAATTCGAATCTGTTGTCGTTATTATTCCAGCAGTACACGAAGCAATTGCAGACAAGTGCAAAGGAATTGTACAGCTAGGCACTGATACCTTTGGAGGTCAGACATCTATTGTTGTCTTCGCCTAGAAGTACGAAAATAATTAGGCACATATCTAAGTAGCGAAGCACCGAGGTAACTAGAAATAAAACCAAGAACAACAATAAGTGGAGTCAGTATTGGTGGGATAATTTTCCGAATTGAAGGACCTACGGTGCCATAAAAACCTGTCATCAACGAAGCCGATCACTGAACACGACATCAGTGAATTTTAAGTAAGATATATGATTATGTTAAGGTCACAAATGACACCCGACCTGGAAATTGTTTATTGCAAGACACCCAATACAGATATGCCAAAATATAGAGTAACGAACGGAAACATGGTTTTGCCTGTCTGTCGTGTATTCATAGCCTTGACAACAGTTCAGCCACATTGTGTTTGATGTTACGTCACGTATGGTACATACGCAAATTTTCAATATTGTTGGTAACATCTTTCGAGAATCTTCTTTATAGAACTTCGAAAAGGTTCGTTAGTTTGATGAACTTGAATGAAACAATGGGATGTTCTCCGGAGTAACATTTCATACATTATGATCACAGTAGTTTTAAACGAGTCAAAATTTCACAGAGCGGAAGTCATGGCTTAAGAGATTAAACAGACAGACACCAAAACTGAAAATCAAAATTGTGGGAATGCCGACGATCAGGGTAGCCGCAGTGTCAACACTGTTTTATCCCAATTTTCAATAGTCGCTTTTAACCTTTGGTCGTTCTGACTTTACGATCTGTCTTTTATTCTCCTTGCGTACAAGTCGTGCTAGACTACTGACAAACGAAGCAACAGTCAGCCTAAGAAAGGTAATCAAGTAGTTAATGAAAGTGGTAATAAACTCATTCGCATAACAAATGCTTCTGTATATTCCACTGTTCGTCCCCTGGTGAGCTGAGCTGTTACGGACTGAGGTGAATAAGCAGTCTGTAGCAGACTACGTCACCTTCATGTACAGATGTTTGACCTGATACTCAGTTAAACTAGCTTTCGACCTGTTCATCTACCTTTTAGGGAGCAGACAGGTTTAGGTATAGCCTAAGCTAAAGTGAACATGCCGGAATATGAAAGCATATTTCTTGCCGGAAGTGTTTAGTTTCAGCTCAATGGACTATTGTATGAAATTTCTGTTAACGGGTGAATATGTTAGTAAGGATTTCTAACTACCCGAGAAGAGCATTTGAATTATATGTAAACTGTACGGTGGAACGGAAGAAACATAACCTGTAACAGTAGTTGTTTCGGTGATGGAAACTAACTGTGAGACTCAAACATTTCACTGTAGCAGTGCGCCAAATTTGCAGAATATTTTCGTTAGGCAAATTTACTCATGTAACGTGTGCATACGGCAGAAAGTATACGGGAGATGTTAGACGCGATTTCAAAGTTATGTAGAAAACCATGATGAACAGTTGTTTTGGATAATTCGTCACTAGCGGAATACACTTATATAGCTTCAGCTTACTAAAAGCAGTGTGTAAACAACATGAAGATGTTTAGTAGAATGTCACAGGGTTATGTGAAGCGGTGTTAAATTCCACACGTCTCTAATCCATTCACTCAGACGGCGAATGACCAACACTAATCACGAATGCTTCGGAGTTCCACCCACCTTTAGGTCACAGAGTTATCGATCTGAGCCTGAGTGGGAATACAGACTAGCGATGTGTCCTATGGCTACAGCAATTGCCAGGCTTCCTTATGTGACGTCGCCACATTTTCGAATGATGTATTACGCGAGTGATAAGCTGGCTAAATGTAGCAGGGATATTGTAGAAGTTCAGACTTAGAGAGGTATTCATGTTTGAAGACCCGTTTGTTGTCGATTATCCGGAAAGTGTCGTCGTCGTTCCCAAAAACACCCCGGCATTAGAAAGACCTGACGGATGCGACAATACCTGGGGTAGATGATTGTGGCAACGTTCACCGAGGAAATTGACATCAAAAGCCCGAAACTTCCAGACTAGTTCGAAGTCAGTAATGCAGTATTCTGAAGTCAGATGCGAGAAAGGAATGATTAGCCTACTGTTTCTAAAACGGGCCGGGCATTGTGGATAGGAGGACCACATACCACATCAGCCAGCTTCTCGGAATCAAGGACTACCAGTGGAGACGGCAGGTGAACAGATGCAGAGCTACACTAACCGTCGATAGTACAATGAGTCAAATGAGTCATTTGGGGCGACTCTTGGTCAACCTCCAAGTCAACTAAAACATTGATTGACAGAATCTTTTACGGTTATTGCATACAACTGGAGAATGTCATGAAAATCTGAAGCAAGCGATTTGTTGGCCTAGTACACCGACCGCCCACCACTGGCTTGACGACCGTGAATAGCCTACCGCAACTAGGTATCAGAGAGTATCTTTCTGTCCCACGGACCTAGCAGATGTGCAGAATGCTACTTGACGCCTCAGAAACGGAAAGTTTGGGGGTGAAGGTGGGTTGTCTGGGGAAATTCTGCAGTATGGCAGCCCAAGTAACGAATGTGTTCCGTTTCACTTGGTTCATACTTTCTGGGAACAGGAAACAGTCTTTTGAGGAGTCGTGGATGCTGTTAAATTGCACCTGACGATCTAGGATAATTCACTCATTAACACGTAATCGACAATTTCAGTAACGCATATTCAGACGGTCGAATCAACCGAATTAACCTTCCAAGTCCAAAAAACGTCAGAAAAGTCTATCGAAAGGATTACGATTTATATGGTACCGTTTAACACAATTACATTAAAAGTACTTTCTTGCCTTTAAGAAACAAAGCCTTAATAGCTAAGCAGTGATGGTCATAAAAAAAGGAAACGGACATTTTACATGAACTTGTGGTGCAAAATTCATCACGATTGTTTGCCACACAAAGCAAAGACAAAAAAAGACAAATTTGGGATCGGATTTATACAAACAAATCAAACATGCCTCAACAAATTCGTCGCATCGTATCATACAGACGTACCAGACGAACTTCAAAAGATACGCTGATCATATTTTTGTCTAAAGATAATGGGATCAAAAACAAACACTGGAAATTATCCTAACATCGATCTGCTACCTTCATAGGAAGGGGTCCTGCAGTAACTACAGTCAGCCCATTTCATGCAAACGTTTTGAGGACCAATTTTCCTGGAGCACAATATACGGTCTGTGTGAGTGGCATTACTACTAACGTGGTGATCACCGCTCCATGGATCTAGTAGAAGTGTTGTGAATACAGCCGGCCCCCTAACGAAATTCACCAACGCGTTTGATTCTCCAAGCCATATGAAATTAAAAACGATGCTTGTCAAGTTCGTCAAGTTAATTCAAATATCTTTTATAGGCTTAAAACCGGAGTGGTGTAGATCGATCTCCAATGGTTTTGACAGTGTCACGGGAGTGAAACATATTTGTGTCTTAGTCTCAGTCCAACTTAGTTTCCCCAGCAGGATTTCTCAAACAGTTCACGATGGAACCCACCAATGTCGCTGTTGAGTATAGAAATTGTATTGGCAACAAGTAGTTTGGTAGATCTATAGGTTTAGATGTGTTGTGATTGGATCTACGGCCTACGAACACGTAAACGTAAACGGAATAACGGTCAAGGAAACAACGGAGTATAAGCAGTCAGTTAGTCTCTTCCCATCCAACCCGTCCACCCGAGGCTACCGCATGAACACAAGAAAACGACTGACCTTCATACAGAGCTTCTTTATGTCGCTCACTCCGAAGACAACATGGTCACAAACCCGTTCGTATCTATAGAGTTTGTGACTAGCAACAAAGCAAAGCTAAAAGGAATGGACCAGACAAAAGTCCAAATAGTTCAGTCTAGGTGCATAGTCAGGAGGACAACACCAGTTGTCACGATGACCGAGGACGATCCTGGAGAACGGAGACTATATTAATGGTGACTATATTAATGGTGAAGATCGTTGACAGTGTACATTGTTTGTCTTCTTGTCACACCATATTTTTAGGGAACTGACGACTTCCCCGAAAAGATGAGACCCAGGTGTAAAACATCAGGGATTCCGCTAGCTTATACTTGACCACTAGGATCACAGTTGCTCTTCATAACTCCGAGGATGACGCGGAATTTGAACGAGATATAGATGATCATATGTTGTACATCCACCGTTCTGGTATTCCGGGGCGGATACGTAATTCGACTATACACAGGCTGTTGTTAGCAATTACGAAAGCATTATTTGCGCATAATGAGATGGGGTTATTGCTACCGGTCACGGCTTTCGCGACTACGGTATCCAACTCTGGTTTGGATACAAACACTGCAAGACAATTCCTCCTCCCAGTTCCTTCTGGGCGGAAGTACAGCGTCCACCTCAGAACTTCATATCAGTGAGGATGGTGTAGATGTTTGTTCGGAGTTCTACTAATTAGGTAGCAAACTGTCAACGGTTCTGTCCGTGGATCGCGAGTTGACAGTTCGTACACCCAAAATCAGCACTGCTCACGGATTTCCTAAAAGAGGTGTCTGGAAAATTCGTGGTTTGAGTTTGAGAATAAAATCGGTTGTCTCCATGGAAATGCTGCCGTCGGCAATGGTGTAAAACAGCGAGATCTAGAGACCGTTTCAGTGAAGTATGCAGTATCCGAGCTGCTTTCATCCAAAATATCTCAACATATTGTAAGAACTAGATGGTCGGATGTGGTTCCGGACATCGAGGTAGTTCAGCCAGCATATATGGGAGACCTGGAAACTGTTGGATTTCTAAGGAACAGACTTCAAAGCAGGTTTTGTACGGATAGCTAGAAACGCTTAAGAAGAATCCTGGTAGTCAGAATCTGCGACATAATAATCAAATTCACACAAGCCATTCGCCCGGTGATATTGATCTTAGACCACTCGAGTACGCAACGTTAAAACGGATCGCCTGGATGAGGACGACCCACACGGGCGCCGAACATTCACTGAACGACAGATGTGTAGCCATGAATTCAAGCGCAGGGCAAGCAAAAGAATGATGGGTGCCACGGGTCCTGGCCACACGACTATGTGGCACTGCAACGGATGAGACCGCAAATGTGCTAGCGATGTTGGATCGACAGGTCATCAGTGTACTCACAGCACATTGTAAATGAAGAAGTGGCAAATAGGCTAGGTGCAAGTAAGTTGTCAGTCATATGAATTCCTTCATATCAGCCAACTAATCCAGTCTTTTTGGCAAATCACCCCCTCTCCTCTTCAGTCTCCTGGGTCACGATAACTTCATACATAGTGTGTTCCTTAGTTTTGTTAGTAAATTGTAAGACGAAGGTATTGTTTGGTTGTCAGTCCAAATTTAAATCTATTTTCTTCCTAGTATAGTATACAGTGCTCCACAACTTATTGCTATACTGAAGATGTTTTTGTCCGAATCTTCGGCATGTTTCCCGATAATTTACCGTATACCTCCTGAGTCTTTTTAATTTGTTTCTGAACGATAGGAGTTCCAGTTAAACGTTTAACTAGCAACCTGGCCGGGTGGACCAGAAAGGCTTTCACTCACACATCTGCCTGGTTTTTATTGTAGTTTGTTTGTACTGAATGCGTGATGTGTGAGTACAACCTCAGGTCATACGACGTAAGCCACTTTTAGTAACGTTTGTGTGTAGATGATTTACGGTTCTGGCCACTGTGACAGAGTATTCAGGAGTCGGATACCGCCAGTCGTATTTGCGTGCTTGTAGGTCGATAGTGTTTTTTCGAGATTTGTTGGGTGATGGGAGATGGCAGGCGCTTCTCGCATGGTGTCTCTGAAACCAGTTCACTAGGCCGTGTCATTTTCAAACATTATTGTCCAATGAGCGTGTGTGGTTTGTACGCTACCAACAGCTTCTGATCGTAGGCTTTCTTTTTGTTGTCAGAAGTCATTTTTTTAAACTGTGGGTCAGTCAGTGTCAAGTTGTTGATTGTTAAGGATGGTTTGTGCAGCAATGACTGTGTCCTGATTGCAATTTCAGTTTTCATTGTAAAAATGATCTCGTTTTCAACGTGTATTTGGACGTGGCCTCAAAGGAGTTAATGGCCCCCCGATGTCTGACACTAATCTACCATCTACAGTAGGTGTATTATCCGTTCGAGAATGTGCACCTTTTCAGAACCCAATTGTCATGACCATATTCACTGCAGGCTGGTCTTCTGTCGGACCAGGTTGAGGAGGTCACCGGCATAAAACTAGTTTATACCTCTCACTAAGTGTAACTAACTTACTCGATCAGCATGCTCGCAAGACCAGCCATGCTAATTTAACCAGATGAGCTAAAATTAGAACGAAACCGGCGCTTTAGTGGTATGAGGATTTGTATGTATATCAGTAAGTACAAAAGAGCGCTCCGAAGTTAAGACTTCCTAAACACAACTGAAAATCAACTGGATGGTTTATATTACCCATCATTGTAGAGTAGTTATTTAAGTATCAGATCGCAACGGGACAAGTGAATTCTAAATGAACTTTTACGTGAATTGTAGCATTCGTTTGATTCAACCTACTGGTACGTAAATAAGTAGTACGTAATAAAATAATCAGCTTCCGATATTTCAGTGAAGACCTGAGATCGTTCATGAACTACACGCATGACAAGCTCTGCAGTTTCATTTCGTTCAGAATATGTCATATGGTTCAGGTAGCAGCCTACGGATGAACTAGGAAACTATACCTTTTGCGATCGAGTTATTAGTGGACCAGCTAAATTTTCTCGTGGTCCAGTTTGCATTCTGGGCCTAGTTGAGAGTAGTTCTTAATTATAATTTCTTCATTAGATAGAAATTCGCCGTTCCACCAGGAACAATGGTAACCAAAGAGATATAGAGGTCCAGTGAGTTCTACCATCATTTTTGCACCTGGCTAAGAAACCCTTAGCATCACTGTTGATTGCCATCAACTTACAGTAGCAAGAAAAGAACTTAATTTTCCGCTGAACTATGCAAAGGTTTCTCTTGATAAATAATACAATTCAGTTCCATGAATAAAAGAAGACCAGCTCCCAAAGGTAGTTGTGGTATATAACTACAAATTATAATGCACAGAATGAATAAGGATAGGCAAATATTTTCAGGAACTATTAGAAAAACGGAAATAATTTCTTGGGATTTAGTTAAAATACATTTACGTTTATACTGCAATATTTCCCTCCACGATTGTAATAAAAAACGCGCTTACAGAAATCTACCTTTTTTTCAAACGATCGTTTCTTTTATGTATTTTTAGTACAACTGTTCAAATGCAGCCAATATAAGAATAAAAGTTAATGCATCTTTTCAAAAATTAAAGTCATCAGTTGGACTTTATTCCGTTCGTCGACAAGCGCTACATATCCAGAGGCCAGCTCTATCCAGATTAAAGCCGACATGGGCATACGTTCTATAACATGAGGGTTAGAATTCATGTTTTAAAATTGTTTGTTGCAGAGGAATATTCCTAGAAGTTGCAATTGATTACATCTTCAAATTAGAAACTCTAAATTAAAAAGCTCTATTTATGTCTTTTTTTTAACAGATTATTTCATGCAGTTCTCCAGAAGGAAGACCGTCTCTTCAAAAGAGCACAGAATACATAGATAACAAGCAATCATGACGGTGTATGTCGTGACTTGCTGAAAATCGTAGGCATGTAACAATGTGTGGGCATACGTACTGGGGTTCTAACAAAAATGTACAACCAACTGAATCTGGTTTGAGGACAAACATGGCTAAACTGTTGATGCCTCTGGTTAAGTGATCGAACCATAAACACATGAGTTGGACGGGAACAGTCTCTTTTCGAACAGTGGTTTTCCAGTAGGAGGTTTTCTGAGCTCGGATGGTTGATTAAACTAAGATTAGTTTTATATCCTTCCATCAGGTTAATACAGTTCTGGAACATTTCTTCACTGTTAAAATAGCTGAGAAGTTTAGAAGCTCTCAGGAACTAATTTAAAAAAATTTTCAGTAAAATACGTTTTTTCTGGAGAGGGGGCTATGCAACCAGAATATACTTATTGGAGACCACAGAGGTTAAGTCTGATTGAGTGTTGACGCATGTAGGATTGTCCTGGAAATCTGAAATTTTATACCTGGTACTCATATGTTTAAGAAGTCAGAGGACACATTAAAATTACGAAGTTTCTTTCAACTGTCTATTTATGGTGCATCGTGTTATAGGTTACAGGATCAACCATTTTGGGAGTAGCAAACTACATCAGCAATCTGAGCCATAAGCAAAAATAACGTTCCAACGAACTTTAGACACCAGTTTGCAGTATTATGTTACTACGGAGCCTAGGCCGTAATGCGTCCGCGCAGCACTGACCCAAAAAACGACAGTGGGATTCGACCGTTTATCATCGATTTTCGTCTGAACTATCGACAAAACAGGTACTACACACAAATGGAGGATAAACATTGTTGGTAAATTTGGGTTGAACACCACTCATATTTGATCGCAGCTTTTGTATTCAGATAGCCTTCCAGATAGCTTCTTTCAAAAGGAAGCACTCAACTTGGGTTTCGTTCCTGTGACAGCTCTTCAGTAGTGCATCTCAAGTTGAACGAACTCGGAGATTTCGACCTTTCTTGGAAGTCCGAGTTACGCAGTTGGCGATTGAAGTTAACAGACAATGGCTGTCTCCCATCGAGACGACCGGACATCTTGTCATTACTCACAAGCGAAAGTGGTTGACAGTTCAGAAATGATAATTTGGTCATGTCTAGTGTGAGGTCAATGGCGCAGTGGTCAACACGGTTGCCTCGTGAAAGCGTGGTCTGTATTCTAGTCCCGACCATGTTAAGGCTATGCACTACTGACGAGTTTTAGTGAGAACGAAACTCCACTCTAGTAATACTTTTCGAAAGAAGCTGACTGGAAAGTCTTTAGGAATACGACAGCTGCCGTCAAATATGAGTGATGTACAACTTGAAATTAACCAAATACCTGACTACTCACCACTGTTGCTACCCTTGATAGCGAACAACGCACCAAGATGTTTGCTCGGTGACAAGCCAAATGAGCTATTTCCGTCGCGTTCACAACGGAGATGTTATTCGCGAGGTTCCTGGCGGCAGCAACTCCGATCAAGCAAATATTCAGATGATCAATGGCCCCAAGTGAGCTGACTCTTCTTACTGGTCGGGTAACACCGGTGTCAACGTTTTACGACGGAAAAAGAACAAGAAGGAAAGCATTTTTGAATGTGATTGTATGCCAGTTGCTAATCGCACTCTGCAGGCTGAGAACCACAGTAATGATCAAGTAGCAGTGTTTTCATCCCGGGATATAAGGCATGAAAGTACTATCAGAAAAGGCACAACTATAAACTCAAATTTAAAAGGATTGATAAAAATATCGATTATGCTTGATAAACACGTCAACAGACATGATTACCACACGCACCCGTTTCTCTTGCGTATCCATGTATGTAAAAGTATAGGACCAGAATGGTAAACTCCATGATTAATCGATTGACACACTGTCCTACATCTCGCTAGGTGCACGGTGCAATATTGTATGTATATTGTAACGTTTAAGTTCAACAAAGTAGAAATGCAAATTAACTCTTCTTGCAAATTTCCTCATTTGTTACACACTCTTTCTTCCACAGGCTAAAACAGAAAAGCTATATAAGATTGGCATACAAAATAGTGAGCATCCTGCAAGGCACCAGAAAAAAGCGAGTTTTTAAGCAGTTATCCTCGAGGACCGTCAGCGTCTATCTCAATTTCCTTGGGTTTCATCAGCACGAGACTACTGGTAAGTGCCATAATGGTAGTTCAAACACTTATTCATTAAAGCAGATGTAGCTGTCACTAGGGTTGTTCAGGGAAGTACTTAACTTTCTTGTGACAGTTGTGGCGGCGATATTGAGGGTTGATGGACTGAGGTCCAGACTTCGATTCTAGCAGATATTCGTATATCGTGGGTTTAGTTTTGTCAGGTGGAAACAGATATTCACCATTTTCGTTGCAGTCGCCAAGTTCACTTTTTCGCGTTCTGTCACAAGTTTGACAACTTCTGCCATTAACCTGTTCGAAAAACCAAACTCGATGAAATCAAGGGCATCTGAGGTACGCATGACTATAAGAGAATGATGATAGTTTTAGAGGACGGAGAAAAATTGCCTGAATAAAGTATTTCCGGTAGTAATGAACAGGGTACATCTTTGAGTTTTGACATACAGTGTCAGTTAATACACACTGTCAAAGATAATTAGGGTCACAGAGACCTACGCCCAATTCGAGATACATGGTACAGAAAAACCTTACCAAGGGGTAACCGATACCACCACGCAGGGTCAAATCACACAGAACCATTAATTGGTCAATCAGAGGATGGCTTTCGAAACCAGGTATTCACTGTCACACCAACAATGAGAACAAGTTTTGGCTTAAACTGTGGTGTGAGGCACTGGGGAATGAATTGCTACACCCCAAATATCATCTCCAGTATGTAGGCTGAACTGAGTTCTGTGCACTACCCGATGCTTCTGCCTCTAACGAACTTTCGTTTGGTCACCTTGCAGATGACTTATTATAATCGTTCGCATTACAACCGGCATTTAGAAACCTGTATGTGAATCGGAGGCGGGTTTCTTTACAAAACAAACAACGTTTGCCCACCTCGTTGCGAGATCAGGATTCGGTCGCATTACGGCGATCTGAAGAGAATTATTCAGTGTGATTGATGGAAACCTGACAAAAGAGTATTTAGAACAAGATATCAAATGATGCTCATAAGATTGGCAGCAAACAAAATGACAGATTCAGTCTGCAGTGTAAAGGGTTGCTGCTTGGAACTTCGTTTACCTGATGAGTTTAAACAACCAATAACTCAGTCGGTGAGCGCCTGTTTTAAAGCGAACTTCCTGAAAGCGTTCAGCACCACAGACTGACCCGTTGTCACCGTCGTCTTATTGGCCTGTGATGGAAATCACCACGGGCATTTGAAACCGTTTACATGGCTTCATCAGCAACCTCCACCTTAATTTCATGTTGGTGATACCGGCTCACGGTCGTAGCCTCAGGTGCTCTTTCAGATTGTCATCATCATCATCATCATCATCATCATCATCATCATCATCATCATCATCACCATCATCATCATCACCATCATCATCATCACAGCCATGAGCCTGACCAAAAGGTACTGCAGCTCACCACAATAGTGACGTGGAATATCCCAAAAGAAAACGTTACTAAGAAGGTTGAAAATTCATAAACGAATACTAAGCGGAAGAACTAGAAATGGTATGGATACAGGTACGCCATTGACTGCGACACATCGCCATCTCGGATAGCGTCTCTAACCAGCGGTTTAAATGATCACGAGGACCCCATCCAGGCAAGCGACACCTACCCACTTTGTTCAATGGAGCAGTCAAGGTCTTCATATTTCGTGACCATGTTGTTGGTTGACCATCACACGGTTTTACGCAACGTCACTTCTCAAAGTTGATGCGCGCTAAACCCAGGTGCATAATCGTGCCAACGAGACAGAAAGAGTACTGATAACGTGGTTACTTGATTCCGATGTGTCATTGGCCAGCCGCCTATGCACGATTTTCATGTGGATTTTGTCTATATAACTCAATGGGCTGAATTTACGATGGTTGTCCAAAGACGGCTTTTGTCATTACCTTGGAAAATGTGTTCTGTAAAAGTGACCTTGCATTAGAAAAATACATAGTTCTCCTACCCAAACTGATAAATCATTTTGAGCAGTACCCGATTCGAGAGCAGGTCTCTGTTCTCGACAGCGTTCACCGACATTCCATTTCCACTGGTTATTTTTCTCTCATGGAGTTATCAGATGTTTTTCTATGCCTCTACAATGTCCTGGGTGACAGTAATTTTAACGGGTTTTAACTGATATGACGGTCCGCGTAGCCTTGTATAGATATATTTTCTCTTATGCACCTGGTATTATTAAGCCATCAACTTTTTCCAGTGAGATAACGAAAAATTTGGTGAAACCATCTCTTCCGTTAGTGCAATCATTTGTAGAGCCATCTAAACGATTGTCCTTCTATATTTTTCATGATGTGGCTGTAAGCTGTTTTGATTTTCAACCAATTTGGATACACATTGCCAAAAGTGAATCGGCATGTGAGCTGCAATGTCAGTCTCTGCCTGAAGTTATGCTCATTCACCAGCCTGGCCTGATATATCCTAGCCAATACGAATGAGGGTTTTACGTTGAAAACGGTTAATAACGGTTGACTTTCGTAGCTATGTACCACTTAGCCCTTTTCTGTGATGAACTAACTGATAATGTACGGGTTTGTAACGTCAAATAAAAGGCGTGATCCTAACCGGCCTACATTTACTGTTCTATTCAGCCCCGCGATGCATTCTTGTGATATTTATCTCATGCAAGCAGTGATAATTACTGTCTGGTTTCAGGAATTCTTGCCACTCTAACCCAACCATATCCGAATACTTGAAATGACTAACTCATAATGGAATAAATGGTTGACGTTCAAGGTAGAATGCGTGTGCAAAATACTATGCGTATGCTATATGTACCCTTGGTATCATTATTTGTGATTTTATCAATAAACCTTTAGAGTGTTGGTTATTAGTTCACTTATCGGACGGCTAGACGTTGTTGGTTATAACGTTTTCACCACTAAAGTTACGAATCTCTGTGATAAATAAAAACGCTACTTTTTAAGAGATGTTTGTCCTAACAAATTCCTGGATGTTGGCTGTCCGCATACGAATAAAATGACATACGATTATTCGGGTATAGCTTACTTGGAAATTAACCAATCATATTGAAATGTTTATATTTGTTCATTATATATTAGGTTTGTTTGGTGCGGGATGTCTAACAAACATTATAAGTAGTGGCCATAAGAAGTGAAAAACTGGAAATATCCTTTCTTTTTCTGAAGGAATATGACAAACTTGACATGTTACAATTAACGATTGATTTGTAATGACCTGCCACCTGGTCAAACGTGGGGTAGGAGTTTTGCTCCCGCCTAATATGTAAATCTGGGCAGAAAGTTTATACATACACGAAATAAGTGATCAGATTTGAACCGCCGTCAAAAGTGTGCACGAAGTAATGTTTCTGTCTGATGGCAATCGTATCTGGACTAAACTGTTACAGCAACTGAAGCTGCAGGACATCAGCGTCAGTTTGTTAACTCAAGCGGTTTGCACTCGTGATCTCACGTGTGCTAACCGTAAATTGGTAATGGTTAGCAATGAATAGCAATTAGCTCAAGTTAACTGAGGGAGAAAGTACGCGATGTTACCAAAATCAGTGGCAAGGTGTTCTGTTCCCGGATAAAGTGGATCTCTACGAAGAAGTTGCGTTTCGCAATAGATTTCCCAATGACGAGTTCATTACACTTTAATTAAAAGGGGTGGAAGCAAATCGTAAACCAAACATACATACATACGTTACGACGACGATATTGATGACTTCAGTCTGCATCAATAATCACAAGACTATCCTGCATTAGGGACTGTTCCGCAGAGCTATCTAGAAAGATAACCTTGATTTAGCTGCTAACAACTAAAAAGTTGCGAGGTCATGCTACGGATAATAACCCATTTTTGTGAGCATAACTCATTTTGTATGTCGCTAAACTTATCGATCATTGGGAATTAGTACATTTGGTATGGAGCTCGTGGCTCACAATTCTCATCGTATCTGTTCACTTCAGCAGTCATTTATGGATGAAGAGCTTGGGTGATAAGAGCTGTCGAAATTGGTGACTCATTCACTATGACCCTCAGGAACCCTGATTTAAATCATAAGTTGGACCTAAAATGTGACTAAGCCCAGGATAGTTTGATTCGTGGTATGATCAGAAAGGACAAACAGACTTCTACTGTGGTTGGAACACAATATGAGTTTGTAGAAGTTTGTGCTGAAATGTACATTCTTACTATAGAAATAGTAGTCAGTTATCTGCTTACCTAATGTGAAATTTTCAATTGAAATCAAACTCAAAACAGTAATTATTTACTGTTCCAAGCACGTTTCTGAGAAGCGGGAAAATAAAATTTAATGACTAATCGTTAATTCGTGACAAAACTGGTTGATACTAAGTCTGATGTACATGTAATGGACCAAAGGAGTTGGGAAGCTTTGGTGTCTTTTGACAAACTGTTACACTGTAACAATCGCAAGGGGAAAGATACACATCAAAGTACACAGTTGTCAACCACTTTGCGTGTACCGGCTGACACGTTACATAAAGTATGTAGTTGCAGCTTATCAAACACACAAACGTTATTCACACACAGCATGTGCTCTCAAATGTTACGATTAATAAAACTAGATACTTTACTTACGGCATACAATATTTTTGAAAACTCATGTCGGATAATCATTGTTTTGTGTGAAAAGAGCACGCATTCAAGTTTTATGTATAACTGGTTGAATGGGGCTTTCGGCCAAGAGAATTTTCTATTTGGTGATAGCCTTTAAGGATCCTTTGTTTTGGAAAACAGACTTAAAAATGGTTTCCGCTGAATATTTTTCAGTGAACTAGTTAGGTTTACTCTTAGGCGACTGGTGCCAGGGCCGCGCCATAGGGTTAAACTTTAAACTGGTGTGAAAGAAAAAACAACTATTTTTAGTGGACAGTAAAGATCATGTTGAGTAATGAGTACCGTTCACAGCTAAGCTGGATCACAGTTGATTGTAGGAACGTCTATTTTAATTGTGTACAGAAAATGCTTGGTTTAATTTCCTGTGCAAAGTTTTAGGCATATAGTTGATTTGGCGATTGGCATGCGAGATTTCTCATCCATAGGTAAGATAGGTTCATACGAACAGTACGTCAAGAATATATTACACGTCGGGCACGTTATTAAAAAGCAGCAATTTAGCACTTCAGATATTCAATCCTGTCCGTCTAAGTTTCTCACCAACTTCTGTCTAAGAAAAGTAAGACGAACAATTTTTCCATCTTTCATTCAAATTATCTCTACCTGATGAATCCAAACAAAGACAAAACCAGTCATGAGAACGACAAATTGGTGAACAAGGCTTGTTTCCCATGTATGATCATCAGGGCAATTACAACATAGTTACTGTTTTCATAATTATTACGTCCTAATTAGCCTGATGATCAAATATAGAAAACAAGCCTTGTTTGCCACTTTGTCGTTCTCATGACTTCATTGGGTATTTTCGAACGAGCAGGACCAGTCGTGGAGTGTCTGTTTTGGCGTAAGTATCAAGAAGCATTACAAACAAATTATTGTTATTCGAGGTCCAAGTTCAGCTCTTTTCAGCCGAATTAACTGGAAATGCAACTTGCCGTATGCCAGTATGGAGGGAACGCTCCATGAACAAATGCATACGTATAATTCTGTACATTGTTTCACCAGGCTTTACAAATATGTTTGGGTGAGAATTTGTCATCCAAACAAGTTACTAAGCGTGAAAACATCGGTTACGACAGTTACCATCCGTAAACTGGTTAGTTAAAAAGTTCCATCTAGGAGAGTATGTAAGAAATGTGCTTATATACTATTCCACATAAAGGGCAACACTTCACTTAGTACATTTGGAGAGATGTTTATCGCTACAGTGGCTTGGAATACTATAAACACTTTTCTATCCTAAGCCATAAAGTCTCTTTTACAAACATTCACAGAACCTCATTTCTATATTCTGAACTTCTTAAAACTCTTTCCAGTTTTTCTCTGGCTGAGAAAGCATTTACACCCAGTAGAACGGAAGTGACGCATGAAACCAGAGTGAATGAGCATGTATCGCAGAAATATGTTGGCAAGCCCGCTGGCGAATTACACGGTGAGCTTGAGTGCTTAATCGTCCTAAATGTCTATTCATTTCTACTATTACTTCATGATAGAATACTGTTATGGTGATTGGTGGCAAACAAAATGCTATACAGTATTGCAGAGCCAACCCGCAAGTGAGTCAATCTCTTCAAATCTCAGCATCTACCGTTCCCATACTAGGACGCGTGGTCCAGGTTTACCGGATGCGCACAACTGAGAAATGGCAACCATCGTAAAACCGGCCGTGTATTTCTGGTTAATTTTTGACTAATCACTACCTAAGAATTATGCTACCGCACCTTACTATAAAGTTACGTTGATCAACAGTTGAAAACCCGATTTATACGTCTAAATGAAAACTCGTGTCAAACTTTTTGTGTGGTAATTACAAAGTGAACCGATTTACATATTGACTATGAATTGCTGCTTTTGTGTTCACACAAATCACATGTTTGTGACTTTTGTTAATAAACAAAGTGAGTTGTTAACATTTACGAATTTGATTGCAAGCATTTCCTACCGATTCCTAAGTGGGTGGAAAGATGATACCATTAAAAGAACTGATTATAAGAAATGCAAGTAGTCTGATCAATATTTGAAATACAATAGCTTTACACAGGTGAAACCTAAAAGCATATTGGCGGATGCATTTTTCACACGATTGTGGCAAATGGGCAATGAAGTAGACTCGGCTACGTCCGTTCTACTATCCAAAGGTCACCCTAGGGGTTTGTAAAAAGGTATGGTAGACCAAACATCCATCTGAAGAGGTATTCCTTGTAGGAGACTGAAAATCTATCAAAACCTGCTAGCTACATTAGGCGCCATGCAGCATATGGGTTAAAAACTGGGATAATCGAGCAGTATTACTGGACTCCATCTGGGCCGAACCCAGAAACTGCTAGTGCTTTCATTGAAGAGAGATCAATGTGTTGGCGCCACTTCACACTAGGTTTAACAATTTATGTGCATGTGAGAAGAAAGGGGGACGCTTTATCTTCAGGGTGAATGAACAGTTACTTAATTCGGTGCAGAAGTTTACATTGTCCGAGCAAGACAACATCACTGAACCATACTAACAACCTGTATCCACAGTCTCCGTACACGTCATGATCAATGGTCAACCCACCGACAGAGCTTATGCACTGAGAGTATTACTAGGTTATTTCAACGCAAGATTCATATAGTTTACTGAAACGGCGGTATTAAATCTACTGAAACTAGCTTTGGGCATTCAGAAACAATTGCTTGTGAACCCACTCATGTCTTGGACTCAATGGCCCCTGATAACCCGCTGACTGATTACCTACACCTTTGTCTAATATAAAATTTCACTTTAATATAAATTAGATACCACTGAGTCAGTACGAAATGCGCACTTCTAGCACTCTTCGCCTTCCAACTGTTTTGTTCAAACTTCGTAAATAAGTGAACAGCACTCAGTATATCAATGGTCACAACTACTAGTTTCATTTACCTAAGCGCTGTGAGTTAAGCCCTAGTAAACCCACTAGGTTCGGATTACCAATCTATCCGTGATGTTTAAAGTAACATGGAACGACGGAGTGTACACTTGGATATGAAACTAGTCAATCAAAACGATAGAAGTGTACGGCATTAATGTGGCGGCACAAAAACATGAGGGGACGTTAAATTTATCGCTAACATGCAGTGCTATTTTCAGTCGTCAGCTGATCTCGGTTGCCTTAGAGTTTTGATTTTTTCATCTTCATCAAAGAGTTCGCAAGTTTTGATGGATGTCTGAAAAGTAGTTGATGATGTCGGTTGATGCAGCTTGAACACAATTCAAAAGTTATCATAAGTTTTTTGCCTTCCCAAAGAGTTCTAACTAACCCCTTTCAAAAATGAGCATTATACCCCAGTTTCACTCTTGCGGGAGTTCGTCACCAGTGCTTAACACTGTCAGAGCTTGGATGTGAGCTTTGTTCTCGAAAGCACAAAAAGGACGGTACCATTTTTCGACAGACGTAAAGGAAAAGTCTGCCGGCGTTAACTCGAGAGATTTTGGCAACCCTCGGATGTGTGTAGAGCGGAAATGGTAGAAGTGGCTGGCAAAGCTTAGGAGTTCCGGCGTGATACGTCTTCTGTCAAGTATTTTAGCATGAGATTTATAAGCTCATAGGGCAAATCATCTACGTAAGATTGTCTTGCTCACGTTCATCCAGTGTTAGGTAGTTAAACTGTATTAGAAGTGGTGTTGTTGTTGTTGTTGTTCAAAATTTTCAGACCCTGGTTGGCTTGATATATCTTTGATGACAAAGCAGTTCCCCCGCTAAGGGGCCCTCACATAGGACAGCTGCAAAGTTGATGTTAACGTAAAGCTGAGAAGCACGGACGTTCAGATTATGGGACGTAAATTGCTTTCAAATAACTAGCGGGCGATTTTTGCTGCTAGTCGTTTGTATCAGGGTGTATCATTCTATGAGTGACGATACCGTTAAAACGGGGATGTTTAACAGCAAGGGCCCGGAAATTTTTCTTTACCTGCCTCGAAGGATGATTGGAATCAGATGGTCGGGCACGTTCTAAGGATGCTAAATAGTTGTCTGCAAAGGCCGATAACAATTGGCGAAAAGTTTAAAGTCAATACATGACGACATGACGTAAAGAAAGGAGGTAGTTTATAAATGGTTAGTCTATGTTGTCGGAGCTCTTTTCTCCTCTTAGGGCTCACTGTACATTTATATGTAGTAACTAGAGACGTCGGGGGGATGACAACCGAAAGGATTCAGTGGCATGAGTGTTGTTGCTGGCTGGTTGAGTTATCTGTAAAGTTAGCGCAACTGATGAAGGAGGCAGTGAAATCTGTAAAGGAAGCTGTCCGGTTGATGCCACCCAACTCTCACTTAAGACTTGACTGTTTGTTTTGTGGGATGAAGACATAATGGTATGGACTACTTCGGCTTAAACATATGTATCATTCTCTCCTGTTTATTTTTGTTTGCAATTTGAAGTCTGTTCTCCTCACCACGGCTGTATAGTGGTAAACATCGGTGTGAGTCACTGGTTCGTTTTTGTCTGTCACTGCTATTGCTGCTGCTAGTGATGTTGACAGTCAAGTGTACATAAGTTAACCAAATGTAGCGGGGACTTTTAGTGGAGATGATTTTTTTTAAGGTATCCAAAGTAAAAAGATTCACAAATAAAACAGGAACTGTCAGTTAGACATTATAGAATAATACAGACAGTAGCGGCTCCACGGAAAACAGTACCCAAAGCAACCCTAACATTTAAACCACTGTTGTTTTATTGAATACGGACGGGGTTGTCTTAAATATGCCGGTTTGCAATTTTGTTTGGATGCATGACTACAGATTTGACAAGAGCAGAGATGATCGTACATGACGGCAGCCAAAAACAAGGGTAGTCACTTTAAGTCATTAAATTACTATCCTCTAGGAGCTTTCTTGATCAACCGATGAGGGAATTTTAGCAAATATTCGACTTCTTCAGTCATCTGACGCTACAGGACAAGAATTTGGCTGCATATATGCATCCAGTCGCAACTAAAAGTTTGGAATCACTGAGTGAATTACATGGTTAAATAATGAATTTCTTCCTTATGACCATCCAACTTGTGAAGAGATCTGGTTTCATTCGCGGGATTACGGAGTCGGAAGTTAAGTTTCGGTAACTTCACGTGAAGAAGTTACACCAAAATGCAATTACTGGTAACAGTCCTGTAGAGGAAATTGAGACACGTGGGCAAATTCTGATACGTTAGATCTTAAAGTGTACTTTACTACTGGCTGTAACCCATCAAATCTGGAGTGTTCATTAGCATAGTCTGTAAAGCAAACTGTCCTTCTGAACATATAAGTGCTATTGGCTTAATGGCTTGTCGGCTAAGGGTACAGACCGCTTGGTTTACCGTCTATTTCTCAACTGCTACCTTTTACACATTGTCGTAGATTCACTGTCCTTCATTTCCAAACCGTATAATAACACAACTTCTTTGAGTTTTAAGTGTCACCTTCACATACAGTGTTGTGCTTTTGCTGTCAGTCTACCGCCTACCATCGTTCCGCTCTTCTCTCTCGGGAGTGTTTAACTGGGTCATTAGGTGATTTTATATTCACTGAACTATAAAATGGACGGTAGTTGTAGCCCATTTTTCATTGGTTTGATTTGCAAGTGAACCTCGTTACCACGTCCTATTTTTAACTGTTCTTGCCGGAATCGGACTCGACATAACAAAACTTCATCAACTGGCCGTAAACGGCGAATCAGTGATAAAACTATTGCACACACAAAAGCGAATGAGCCAGTGTGTGCACAGCCATATATTGTACTATCCCTGTTCGCCATTCTGATTGTTATAACATGATTGCAACCCATTTGTTAGGACATGCTGGTGGAAGATATTTTCAAAAACATTATGGCGAAGCTAATAGGAACGTGTGGCCAGATCACTGTCGGTGTTTAGTGGGATGGTGGGGAAATCTTTTCATTATCTTTCCCACCTTCGGTCGTTGGATCAAAAACGGATTTGGTGGCTTCTATTAGTAATTGTCATCTGAACAATTACCTGTCCATTATGATGACTATTTTTACTAGGCTAACCAGCATTCATAAAATAGATTACGGGTAATCAGAGGCAGAATGTTGGCGTTTTTTCTTTATCCTGACAGTTGCTTACTGAAGAACACCCCAAGTGTATGCGCAAAAATGTATGACAAACACGAATTAAAAACATCAGCGGGAAGCTGAAAGACAAAAACCAATCTGAATTATTCACGCGACCTGTCGTTTGTGTTTGTAGCGCCATTAATCGATTAGTTGGGAATCAAATGAAACATACATTTTTTGCAATATGCTAGACAAAATTGCTGAATGAACTCACTAAAGTGCTATCAAAAGTTGTCTCGCAGTCAATGGTTTTGTGTTTGTATTCATGTTCTCCAATTGGCTACTAGGTATGTTGATTAGCTGGTGTTTGGTCATCCTCGAAATGATCGGTTCAGTTACTTTTAATGCCAGTGCCAATGTATACGAAGTGATAGAGTTTAAGACAGAACGAGTAGGTGAACTTTCATTGTAACTGCAAAACTTTCTCCATACAACACTTCATAACTGTACATCACTCTGAGTTGATTTCCTTGTTGACGGGAATATCTAGCTCATGTTGTCATCCAGGAACGTTTTATCAGGATTAAATCACAAAAGTGCAACCATCTGACAAACGAAGTTCACCCAACACCCTGATACAAACGTCAAAATGCACTCGAAAAAGCTGAAGTGTTACATTGCTACATGCAAGCCGACCGTATTTACTCTGGTTGTCCGTTAAGCTTACGGACCAACTTTGAAGCAACATGAAGACTCCGGGGGACAGCGTTCTTCCGAAGTAGGGGTTCCAGCAACAGTCCTATAGAAGGAAACAACAAGGAACAAGCATGAGTCAGAGGCCCAGTAAGCCATACACACGACTTACACAAACGAAAACTAAAACATCGTCAACAACACAGCAGCACGCCCTGTTACGCAATTCCAATTCAACCCGTGCGCGCTTGCTGGTTTCGACCGCACGTTACAATATCGCTCTTGAAGGACTATCGTTCTGTTTGTAACTTATCCTGTTTCCACAATATTTTTCAAGCAAACACTTTCCAGCAAGTGTACATCCAAAAGAACACTATGGCGCAAAAAATGATTGTACCGTAATGCCACTTTTTATCTCACAGCTGTTACCAATACTCCTTGAACATCAATGGGTCTTGCAACGGACTTGGGGTCTCATTGTCAAAATCTCTATCATGATCTACCAGACGAAATATGTGGGACTGCATTCTATACCTATGGATTAGACAGTATGATTACCAGCAGTTTCGTAAACATGAAAACATCAATCACAGACTAATAGTTCTTTTAATTTTATCTTTTTGACTATAGTCAACAAGGTCTTTAGATTGCTTTCTTGAAAAAAATCACCTAACCAATGTTAAATATTTTATCATTATGCCTAGAATATGCTTCATATCAGATGGAATAGCCTAATTGCCTTTAGATCCGTTCAGGGTAATATGTCGTGGTTTTATTGACCACTTTTCGACAGTAGCGTATTCGATGATTTGACCGCTCAAATGATCACGTGCATAAGAATTTATTTGTCCTTTGTGGTTCAGAAAAGCCACAATCAGCGCAGTAATTGAAATGTCGATCTGCAAACGGTTTGTAAACAGCTGATTTCATTGTTCAATTGAAGTATTGTGACATTCAGTAAAGTTTCGGTGTTTATTTTATCATTTACCACAAACAAAGAGTGTAGGGGTTGAAAATTGAGCTCATTGAAATAATTGTTTGTAAACCAGGTTTAAACTAACTTATGGAAACATAACATGTGCAGAAGATAAACAACAATTGTCAGATATATCAGCGTACATAAACCGAGTGAAGGAGTGTGCATTTGAGTTGTGTGTGTGATTCATTTGTAGTTCAACTAGCGTGTCCATCAGAATGCTTATAACCATGTGTTTCAATACTCTGCATACGAAGAACGATCTATTCTGACAGGTTAGGTAACAAGTTGTCTCATTCCGCGCGTATACTGCACCTACTATCCTAGGCACTGAGATTCAACATAAAATTAGCGATAGCAACAATATTCTTCAAGGATTTTGGAGGGCATGTTCAAAATCCGACGGGATCTGTTCCGTGCATGGAGATAATGTCTTGCTTGTGGGTGAAATTTCCTCATCTCATAGTAGAATTAACTTGGACTACGTAAAAATATCCATGTTCACGATAGTTTTGTCCAACAGTATTTTTGATGAAAGTTTTGGTGAGTTATACTTTATTGATCAAAATTCCGTTGTATGTGGCTTATTGCAGGATGGTACACTGTAAGTGTTAAGCCTTAAACGCCCATGGCTAGATTGTATTTTGGTTCTTCCTTTTATTTTTTAGCTCTTGAAGCTTAATGATACAAAGTTTTGTGACGTAATGAAGTAAGAAACCGTTGAAGTTTATTCTGAAAACAAATTTTGAATCAATTTAGCTCAACCAGCATGCGATCATTCTTTTAATTTTCGTGACGCGTTTATTGCCACAACAAAGTATCGACAAGTTCGCCGCTTACGAGAACGGGGCTGTTTTTGGTCTCCTACTTCTCGAAATTAGTTGTTCAGTTCGAAGCGGGAGCAATATAACTGCCCTGCACAAAACATCAAAGAAAACCCAGAAACATAACAGAAAGACGCTGCTGATACGTATGGATGTCTTAGTTAACCTCCTTCGGACAGAAACACTAGACTCAATAGGAGACACATTAACCATCCTGTTAACTTCAGTCGATGACCCCATGACTATAAATACTGTCCAAGTTGAAACCATAGGAATCAACTTGTCAATTTCAACATGGAGAGAAGTCCCAGTCGTTGGACCATTATTTGATGTTAACAGGGTTGCTATTGTCTCTTATTGAGATAATCGGGCAACCTGATCATTACTCACAAGAGAATGTGGCTTGGCGTTTGTACACGATGATTCAATCGTGTCTACTAAGAGGTCAGTCGCGCAGTAGTCAACAACGCTGCCTCATGTAAGCGTGGTGGGAGTCCTAGTCTTGTCTATGATAAGAATGTGCACGGCTAGCTGTCTCTACTAACAACCAAACTCAAGTCTAGTGCCTCTTGTTGAAAGGGGATGACTGACAGGTATACAAGAATACAATAATTACAGTCAGTTGTGAGTGACGTTCCATTTCTTTGACACCAAAATCCACTACTATTCGCTGATAATTTATGGAGGTCTCTGCCATCCTTCCAGGGGATAGTACAAAAGTTTAACTTAATTTGCTTACAGGTCTCAATTAGTACGCCATTAAGAAAAGAACTCGCAAAAGCATCTGGAATTTGTGGGTTGTCTCCGAGTCTTATTCAGAAAAAAGCTTTTATTTACAGCTTGATAATGTGTGCTGAGTCCTTCTCTGGCTTGTACAGGCTCACAACCATACAATATTGCAAGACGCAAGGCGCTTAAAAGCTAACTTTTATTCGCAAAAATAAGGTGCATCCAGTTATGTATACAGTACGGAATCAACGAACCAATCGATACTCGATTAGAAAAACAAACCTGTCTGAACTACTTGGACAATGACGGTATGTTCGTTTATGTAAAGTCAACGGATGTTGATTTTAGAAATAAAGGTCATTCAGGCCAGTTGTTTTAGGAATCATCCCACTACAAATTGCTGAAGTTTTCCCGTGCAGTTAAAAAAATACAATGTTAAACTATTTTGCTCTTGACGTTTGATACGCAGCGCACTCTCAAGGTTACAAGGCAGAGGACAAATCTTGGAACTGTTTGAGCTGTTTATCGGCAAATCGTGGGAAGAATGACGTATAACTTCTCCGGGAAAGTGACAACTGCTGACGTTCGTGAATTCACTTACGGTGAAAAATATTAGCTTCAATTATAAGGCAGTCCACACAAGTCGGTGCACAAACGTCCCTTCGTGGTGAGTTTGCATACCCTCTCCAGAATCATCAAATATGTTCGTTAAGCAAATACACAATTCATTAGACGTCAAAACGTTACGCAAAACCACTGAAGTATTGGGGCAGTTGAGAGTTGTGCACAGAAATGGTACATTTCTATTCGCTGCGCAATACCAGTCAGAATGAAGAAAGTCAGCCTGATGTATCCTTTATATAAGTGTCAGAAGAGATCCGACTGCGAGAAGTTTGTTCGCTGGCTGGATTCGAATCAGTGACAGAAACAACATGCAAATACCTTACCAGCTAAGGCAGGAGGCCAGTAAAATATCAGACTTTTTGCAGTTGTGTATCTTTTAAATTATCATGCCCGCCATACTGCTTCAGTTAAACGTCATAGGCCACGGAGACATCCCAACTGGTGGAAATGTGATGATCTAGTGTTTACATAAGGGGACATTCTTAGTCACAACATGACTTTACGCAGGGGATCAGAAATGCCTCTTGGATACATTGCAGATTGTCGTGTGTGGGATGTCTGGGCAACTTCACACCCTCTGGTAAATATCATCAATTTGTCGATGATCGACTAAGAATATGCCTTGTACGGTGTGATCTTGACTATTTGGCATCCCGATAATCCAAAAAAATGCATTATGTTGAAATCAAAAACCAAACACTGTTTAACACATAGATTGATCACAGCGGATTTTATAAACAAGGTTTGCTTCATTACGAAGAGATTATCGAAGGTTGCTCAACCCAACCATCAGATCTGTGGTCATTAGAGCATGATATAGCATGATTTTTGAATGTGAGAAAAGAAAAGAGCTCGGACGAACTCACCGATACGAAGTTGGCTGATGATATGCAAATGGCTACGATTACTTGAGCAAGCTGATAGGTCGGTACGATGACCAACCAGAACAATGTTCAGGCAGAACAAAGAGTCTGTTGTAGAGAGCATATAAATATAACAATCTGCTTTAATTTGGTAAGTATCAAAAGAAAAGGGCAACAAGCAGTGCCGGGCCAACTAATTGAAATGCGGAGGTACCGGGATCAACTGGGTTTTTCCATTTTCCTGCTACCTCTTGTTTATAAAATACTCCGTGAAAACCCGGTAAAGTCAAGCATTGGTTAGTGCTCACATTATCGTCTTCTTGCTTTCATTTCGGGAAGCGACAGGTTCTCAACACGTAAAGCTTTCTGACCATCTACGGTTGAACACGTCAAACGATGATATGGTTACTTTTATGGGTATTTGCGCAGCAATAAAACAGAAATGGGAAGGGATGGCATCTGAGTAAAGTTGTCTGGGAATGGGAAATATGGAACAGGCTATTTTTTAGACAGCACAGTTATCAACCATATGATGTACATATTGCATTGTCGTGCATTAAGCTGTTTTTGTTTGTCACTACCGCATCCTAAACTAATGGTTCTTGGCAGTTGAGATTATCATTCCTGATTAGAATTTGTGTGAAATTCACCCTGTTTTTTTATTTGGATGGATTGTGATCTTGGTGATTAAACTTGAGTAACAATGTAAGTGGGGGAGTATGGATACTTTTTCAGAATTAGGATCCATTTGTTATAACCTGAAGCCTACTGCATTTTGAATGAAACAAGGTGTAGTTCCTGAGGCGAGCACAATAGTATGGATAACCTACTGACTGAGTCACTTCATCGATGCTCTCTCGTGACATGAAATATTCACTCCGTAGTCATACTGTCCCACTCGATTCTGACTGATAAAGCGCGAATGTATGATGATGACAACATGATTAGTCCATTTTAGAAACGGTAATCGGGTGGTACTTAATAAGCTGACACCAGATGAAGTTCAATACTGATGTCCATTTTTTGCTGGTCTTGATGTATATTGTGCCGTTCACTTTCTGGTGTGTGACTGCTTGTACTGCATCCTGTTACAGTTTTATACTCTCGGTGAATACATGGTGGATTATATTACGTCTAATTATTGAGTGGGGATTACGTTTGAAGATCCAACCCAGATAAATTTGAAGACAGAATCGAATCCTGTCCTTCGATTGACAAGTAATTATGCCATGCCACGCTAGAGGATGACTATACTGTTCAGATATTTTCGACTAACTCACTCTGTGACGTGAAGCTGTCAGAACAAATCTTTGCTCAGATCTGGAGTGGAGGTAAGTTTGTTGATCACCGACTTCACGATATTCGTGACCAAATAATCCCAACTAGAAAGGAACTCAAAATCTTTCCCGAATAACACCAAGCTTGTCAGATCGTTTTGCGTGGTAACATAGTGACTTGCTCGTTAGCTCTAAACGTCAACCGTTCAATGGGGATTTGTTGGTTAGACTGATATCATCGGTCATCAGTACCTGTGTTATTGAGCATACGGGTACGGGGAAAAATTCGTCCCTCCATAATGGTCATGCAACCGTGTGCTGAGATTAGAAAATTGGTTAAATGAAACGTATTTTTCATGGTCGGTACACAAAAATTTCTCAATTATGCAAACACGAACAAGATAAATAAGAAAAATTCATCATAAAAAACGACGGCGCCCGGTTATGTAAAACACAATCAGACACGTTTCTGAAAAGAGACTGGGATCAGTCGGCTGTCAGATTTGTGTACGCTAGCAGGAAAGATGTGTGCCACGTAAACAGCGTAACAAAACGAGTGCACTAAGGGGAAATAAATTACGAGGTAATGTGGTATAGGAAATTTTTTCCAATGGATTCCTTAAATCAACGCGGTTATTAAAGATAGTCAATGAAACTGTTCGGAAAATCAACTTGATTCAAACTACCAGGTGATGGTACATTTGTTGTAAGGTAAAGTGGAGTAAATAGCATATGCTTCATGGTCAAAATTCGCCAAAGCACACAACCTGTTTCGTGGTTGTTGAGACTCAGAAGGTCTGCTTACCCAATGAACATCGTCTGTACATCTTAATACAGAACGGCAAATGGTGAAATTTGTAGCTACCAACTGATCTTAGTGTTGGCCATACCATTTATCTCGGACTCGTTGAAATCGGTGGATCAATGTGTGTCGGACTGCATCAAAATCATACACTTCTGATAATGTTCACTGCAAAGTAATAGGCACGGCTTACTATAACGAAGACCACTGTGTTCGAGGAAAGGCCCAAGTAAATTTGTGTCCGAGTGTGTCACCAAATAAACATTTCCCTTTTCGACAGACAGTGTACAGTTTGCCTTCGACCTGGAAAAGCTCTTTAGGGGTCGCTAGCTTGATAGCTAAACGTGCATGGTAGGCCACGTTGCCACGTTTTGATTACTACTTAGTCGTAATTAAAGAACCAAGAGATCCAGTTTTTAAACTGAAATTCGATTACATCTGACTGTCTTTTTTTTATTCCGACGGTTGTTATAGTCAGCAGCCTTGAAAAAAATATAACAGTCTATCGCATATAAAATGAGACCAACTGCACAGTGATCAACACACGTTAGTAGTAAGCGTATAAGCAAAATCTAAAACCCTGCCTGGACCGTCTATTGGTACGCTACTACAACAGTAAAATCCGAGTCTTGTGGTTGTTTGTGGAGGGAAAGGTTGTGAACAGGTTAGGCATCAAAATTTGCCAATACTCATCAATAATTTCGAGCAACTTAAAATTTCTACAAAAACTACCATTAAATCTCAAAAGTCTACATCACAAGAGTACAGGCAACTGTGTTTCACAGTAAATTCTAGCGCCCTACGTATTTTTCATTATCCCGGACTACTTCCAGTACAATTTACATAGTTATCATGAAAGTTGTCTATACAAATTTCATCAGTTTTACTATGCATTACACGTCATAATTCATTGTTGAGTATGTTCATTCCAGATCGTCGATAAGTGGTCTGATATCAAATTATTAAAACATTTTTAAAACGAGAAAACATACGGTATGATGTCTGTTTTAAAACCAGAAATTTCAGATCGTTTACTTTGTTGTATCTTATTCAAGTTGATGAGAAATACAATTGTTCGGAATGACGAAAAATGTTGAAAAACTTTTCTGAGAAATTATTGTTGAGCCATTTTTATGTTTTTTTTAAAAAAAATTAATTGTTACCCAACTTCAGCATTTCTTTAATTTGTTGGCATATTTTATTAGCGCAAGCGACACACAAGATTATTTTGGATGCAATTATTCTGGTTGCGTTCTAAAGCCGTGCCCCCGAACTCTGTCAGTCTGATCTTTTTCAAATAATGCATTCAGTCCTGTTTAAAAACTTCTTATACAGACTTGCACGTAAGCTCCTTTATCACACATTCTGTGACCAACTTTTCTTCAAAGAACCTACCACTTATCTATTACGTTATTATGAATTCATTGACAGAAGTCACTGATGCGGTTGAAAGTATATTGAGACCATTCAGTTGCTGGTTTATAATTAACAAGACTACAAGTGTAAACCACCACTTTGAGGGCCAATTTGCAAGATTGACGGGAATTAACAACCGGGAAAAAAATGCTTCCATAGGTAACAAAACCGAACAACGTCGAGATCGGTGAACATAGGCATGTTGTGTGGCCAGTAAGTTGCAACTGCAAACTTCATAATTGACATATAATCCATGTCCCCCAAAATACAAAACATCGCAAGAAGTTCTAGACTATTGACAAGGATTAATATTTGTCAACCACGTTATATAATCACTCAAGGACCTTCAAGTTATGAGGGCCTTGCTATTGCAGGCTAGTTATTGTCAAGGAATGTACGGAAATTTTGTCTGTGCCTGTTGTGGATTTATTTGCAGCAAGCACCACACGTGGCAAAATCGTTGACTATTAAAGGAGTGCTAGTAACGCACATTTTGGCCGATTGCATGAACATTGACATGGCTAAGAAAATCGTAGAAAGTTATCCTTGAGTGTCTAATGTAATGGACCGTCTACATTGGTCAAATTAGTCGCAAACTGTCGTTCTCCACTGTCCACTCATTATTCTGTCGTGCCCAATGAAAGTTTTCTTTCTTGATTAGAAAGTACGAGACAGTCCATTTCTGCGTTCATAATTACAGCAACGTTGTCAACTGCATCCACTGAGAAGTCTCCAGCTAGTTAGCTTACGCAAGTGATGTTGAAATATCTTCCTCCGTCGTTCTACGGAATGGTTTGAAAGATTAAATCAGTTGGTCAGACGCACGCACCTAGTCGCTCAGTGTGACCAAATATATTGCTGTTTCACTTCATAAGGAACAACCTACCAGTAATCTTTTTCTCAGGTGGAGTCAAACGCAAATTATAAATAAGTTTCTTCTCACGTCCTAATCTTCCAAGTAACTTGGTGTAACGTTAAGTTCCAATTTGATGTGATTCATTCTTGTGACTAATGGTTTAACTAAGGCGAGAAGGCCCACATTTTAATTCACATGTCTAAGGGCATTTTTAGTCTCATATTATTTCGTTTTGTGGGTGCATGCGCACATCACAAACTTTCAGCCAAATACTTTCACTTTCTTTTTGACTTCATGAGACACTTGTCTAATTGCAACAGCATTATCCGTTACAGTCTCACGAATTCTATGGTAGCTCAAACACTCGAAACATCCAATCCAATTGACTCCAAAAATGTGTGTGTAGATCAATTTTTTTCGTCTTTGTCTTTTCAAGTGTATACTAACATTTTCAACTATGTCCCAGTACAAATCCACACACAGACACGTTTGCATTCAGTTTATCTGCTGCGTCCTACTTAGCATGCATTCTTAAAAAATAGGGGATTGATATAATTAGATTTGCAACAATGAAGAGCTACTTATTTTAGTACACACTCTTTCTGCTAGAGAAGTGGTTGTGTGAATGTCGAGTATTCATCTCCTAGCTTCTGTAAAGCAGTTTCTTGAGTTGATTTGATCTGATTCAAGACAACACAGTTTTCACTCTTTTTCCTATTCAGTTGTTAGATTAATAAGCACGTATCCTAAGTGACAGTATAAATATTATCACCTTTCTTGTGTGCTTTGGGATAACCTGAAAATGCGAGTTTTATTAATATGCAACTAAAGATGGAATTCATTACAGGAATTTCATCAAAAACTGCCCAATAACACGGAGGTTCTTTCGCTCTAATCTATTTCACTCATATGATTTATAACTAGCTTTTCGTTCGTTCTTCCTCTTCTGCCTTCAGCCTATTCCCACGTTTTTTTAACTAATTAGATACTGCGTGTTTGTAGCTGATGGGAGCGCATGAAACAATATCATCCCACGATGGTCGTTCTTTGCTTTGTGTATCCAAATTAACAGGTGTGTAGTGTGTGTGCGTGATAATTATGTTAAGCCAACAAATGATATTAACACATTTTGGATTAAGATACACACTCGGATTGGTATTCTGTATGAAGTGATGACACGGAATAGATAATAAATAGAGCAAAGCAAAAAGATTATCATAAATGTGGAATTCTTTTGTGGTCCGTTTAAATGTTCCAAATATAAACAGATAAACTAACCTGCATTATCAGGTTACAGTGTGTCATTGATTGAGTTGTAACAAGAGGAATATCAGTCTGTTCTGTCATATCAATCTTGCTAATTACCATTACAAGTTTATTGATACTACCGAATTTCTACGGGAACATCTCGTTAGCTAAATTTTATTCATTACAAAGTTTACTGAGCTTATTCCCGATATCTGATATATAAAAAAGTCTTAACGTATGTGCCAATTCCATAAAAGTTATCACACACTTCGACATAAATTTCTTCCGTGCTCCGTCACGATCCAATCAAATTGTGCGTGACGTAGTCAAAAACAAAAAAATTTCTGGTCGCGCACTTCCCCCTTGAAGTCTTGGCTAGTTTATCACATTATATAGCTTATACCGTGTGGTATAAGTGTAAAAGACGATAGTTAAATACGTATGCAGTTGTGAATCACATGCCTTTGGCTGAATAACATGAATTCAACCTCAAAGTTTATTTATTAACTTTGTGAATATCATCACAAACGAGCAATGTAATTGCCAGTCCTATTGATTGAACACAGTGATTGAAGTGAAAGATGCACTGAACATACACACAAGTACAACTGAAACAAGTGTGTGTTTTTTACCAATAACGCACGGTCAACTTTGAGAAATTGTTAGGAGGCAAATTCATCAAAACAATCTAATCAGGACATCGGTGACGGCTGAG
>LUCH01000742.1:162877-186155 GCA_013368495.1 Paragonimus heterotremus | reverse complement strand
CTGGAAAGTCTATGGGAATGCGACAGCTGCGATCAATTGTGAGTGATGTTCAATTTGAAATTAACCAAATCCCCGACTACTCATCAGTAATCTAGTGTGTGGTACTTCACTTTTCATCACTCTGATTCACTCCTGTGCTTCCGTCGCCCATTCGTCGCCTTATATTCCGGATACTGTAGTTTTTAGTTAATAACTTCCCGTCATATTTGCTGAATACACTCTCATCCAGTATGATCGTAAGCTTCATAAGTTATGCAAACACATGTGGGGAAATTCTCGATATGACGTTTTAGTTCCTCCGTATTCAAGCGGCATTTCTGTTAACCATTCATCCCAGTTGTTTGTATCAATGCTCTATCGTTACTTATCTACGTGAATGAACACTCTGTCAGTCTGTTGGCCTATGGACAGTGCAAGGAAGATTGCTGTTACTGAACGCCCTATTCACTTTTCTGAAGTCGTCAGCCATCAAAGCGTGCTGCTTGATACTTGGGGTCTCTGCTGCATTCAAAAGGAGGCAGCACTTTGTTCACGAAGGCGTGCAGTTTCATCATTTTATCGACTGTTCGGACGACTTCCACTTACCGTGTGAAATGGTCAATTGTTAGCATCGCATAGGGATTTCCGGGTGGTCTTATTAAAAGTGGACGAAATTGCCTTTTTCTCTCCTTGTATGTCTTAATAAAGTGAAGTAAAATGTGTCGGTGGTATTGTCGTTGATGTTTGTACGTTTTACTGGCAGCTGGGGAACGTTTTAATGAGGTCGGTCACAGCTTTTCGCAATGTGGACTACGATGGCTTCCACAATCAGATGCTGGTTTTATACAATTTGATCACAGGTGTAAGCGATTTGGTGTGTTCGTTCTTTTCGTCCATCTGGAATAATTCACAGCTTTGAAAGTGGTAGCGCATCCTGAACCTCAATAACAGCGACAACCTGGCTGTTCCTTGGAGGTAGACAGTTTGATATGCACGAAAGTTCGTCCTTCAGACTTATGTTACTTTGTTTGACTCTTACATTCAAACTTTCGCATATTCCGATCAACATGACATCTCGCTACTAATCGGTTAATAACTGTTTACTGGGGATGAATAATTCCATCAAACTGTCACATTATCAGCCACGTTAAAGATTTCTCTTCCCTGTGAACCCGAAACGATTACCTCTACGTTTCTAGCTGCCTGAAAATGGTCATGAGGTATTTCTTGGTGATAGCACTCATCCGCTGTACTTCTGCCGCGACCCCAGTGCCCCCACATGTAACTTATGTAGGCATATAACATGGATTACTCAACCGATTCTTCAGACCACAGTAATTTCTTTTTTATCTTAGCGACGGAAAAGTCAGTAGGCTTTTTGGAGTTTGTATGATAACCGGTTATTTAAAAAAAGACTTCAGTTAACCTTTCTAGTTTAGTTTGAAAACTTTGTGAATATTGTCAGTTTCCCTGACAGTGAATTAACCTATCAGGTCTCAACTGTTTAACGAACAGATGATTCCACTTCGATCGGTTAATCACTTCCTTTCGTCCAAATTCAGGCAAATTAATCTATTCACTTATATTACTTACTGTTGTCAGTGAGTAGCATGGTACGACTCGAAAGCGCGGAAAGTAGAGAAAGGCTTCCAGTACCAGGAAAGCCAGAAGCTGCAGAGATAATTGGAAACGTGTACATGAATTATGTGCAACATACCAGCTAAGGGATTGTCGGCATAATTGCGTCGACGAATGCGGATGTACGTCAGCCGTACAAAATAGTGGTTGTGTTCATGTTAAGCCTTTGTTTCTGCGAATACCTTAAGACGGATATCTGTATTCGAACAAATTTTCATGCTGAGCGTCTTTCGCGGCCAAATAAGAAAAATAAAATCATGTGGACTCTACACATGACTGGTTCAAACCTACTTTCCATATTTTTAAGTGGACCATGACTGACGATGTCTGAAAAGTTGTGGAGATCGAACGGCAGTCTGAGAATTTCATCTTGTTGACTGTTCACACAAAAATGTGGCTTCTCTTGTTTTCTCATGCCAAAAATAAGCACTACTAACGAGCTTTGACAAGAATGAAACTTGAGTTTGCTGCTCCTTTTCTAAGATAGCTGGTTGAAAAGTGTATGGGAATGTTCCAGCTGTGACCAGTTGTGAGCAATGTTCAATTTATATTAGTCGAATTTTCCTACTGCTCTCCAGTAACCAGTTGTCGGTATGTCTATGAAGAACATTATTTCAACTGTGCACTGCAGTACGAAGGTCAATTCGGTTGGTGGCTATGGGACTTTATCTCTGATTGTCAGTCAGAATGCAGTCGACGCAAAGTTGCTAGATGTCCTCTGCTCATCTGATCTACAGTTCTAGTGGTTAAAATTGGCTGTTAAAAGGGTTCCGTTGACACTACTCCCTTCAACTTCCCCTCCAATGTTACATTTGTGATAAAATAATTTGCTTCTTTGTTAATCTGCTGTGCGCATCTGGTTACAAATCAATGACGTTTTCGATCGGGCTACGTATTGCATATTGATTGCTTGCATTTGAAAGTGAACGCACTGTTTACCGGCTTGGGCTGAACATTTATGTAGGAGATTACTAACAGTTCTATCTGTACGCTATCATTAGTTCTGTTTTCTGAGACACAACATCGCAACAGCTCTCCTTAAAAGTAGTCATTCTTTAATTAGTTTTGTTTTCACATGTCAAAACTGGGCTAACGATTGATCTCAATGACCACCCGCTAGGAGATAGGCTATTGGTTTGACCCAAGTGGATAAAATTTCCGTGTCACATACGTCGTGGAATGGATTCTTCGGTCCATGAACAGGTATTGGACTAGTATAGAAGAGATCCATTCACGAAAAACCTGGACTTCGGCTGGATTCGAACCAGCGGCAGAAACACCGTGCCCAAACGCGGCAAGCGCTCTACCAGCTGAGCTACGAAGCCACGCCGGAAGCTCAGCAATTTCACATTTGGACCTAGTTGCCTACCCAGCCAACTGTGTCATAAGGAATCCATCAAATGATTCAGGCGATTGACTGTCCAAGCAGGATTTCCCGATCATTTCACGTTGGAATCCACCAACGGCACCGATGAGCATTGACATTGAATTACTGATAAGTAGTCTGGCAGATTTGATGATTTTGAAGAGATCCATTTGTGAAAAATCTGCACTTCGCCTGGATTCGAACCTGCGACAGTAACTAGGTCCAAATGTGAAATTCCTGAGCTCCCGGTGTGGCTTCGTAGCTCAGCTGGTACAGCGGCTGCTGCTTTTGGGCATGATGTTTATGTTACCGGTTCGAATCCAGCCAAAGTCCAGATTTTTTGCAAATGGATCTCTTCTAAATCACCAAATCTGCCAAACTAATTAACAGTAATTGGACTAGTAGTTTTGACACCTGTGCACCAACCCACGGGATCTTTGTTAGCTGTATTAATCAATGAGATAAGCTGGTTGCAAAATTCTGTAAACCCCATTTCGGTCTGTAGCAGATGTTGACCAGTTTGTAGGTTAACCACAGACTGTTGCTCAATTTTAATAAGCCTAAGAAAGTTCTGAAGCAACTGGGGAAACTTAATCTGCACCCATTATTGTTTCTTTCATATTGTCACTCTTTACCAGTTCTTACCATAACTAGAAATCTATCTGAATAATGGCTTTTCAAGTGATTAGAGATTTGCCAGACCCTTTGTCCCAGCACATCACTTTTACTATCTGACCGATTAGCATTCTATTTAGTCTGCTTCAAACCCATGTCACAACAGCACATTTACTACTGCAATCACTGTTTACATTTACCTGCAGAGAAACACCTTTAACGTTTGTGATTGCTAACAAATAAACAGTATATCGTATGTCATGATAATGGCGAGCTAAATATCACATGCCGTTAAACACAAAGTGAAGGTTATTTTGAAATCGTTAACTTGCTCCCTTGTCATTTCTAAGCAATGTTCGAGGGTCACTTTCATATATTTCACTCTCCTTGATAACTATCCTATTTCTCACTAATATGGGTAGACAATTTACAAGCCATACAAATCGGACTCTGTCGATGACTGCATATGTTTTCGTCACCCCTATTTTTTCTTGCAATCCCGGTTGCAAGTTCTCCATGAATTATCCTTTCAGCAGTCACTCTTCAGTCCTCATAGCTGTTTCAGAAATGCCCAGTATTAGCCCTTGTGCAAGATGCTGGTGAAGGACAAGAGTATCTTATGTTTTGTAAAACTCGACTCCTAAGAAATGGTTCACTATCCGTTGGTAGTTTCTTCCTTTGGTAAACTCTTGAATCATTTCCTCTCATGTATCTTCAGGAGTTACCATATGCATCGTTTGTTTGTTGAAGACGCGCACGGCCTTCATTATTATGAACAATGATCCTCCAAACGTTGTTAAACAGTGAATCATTCTATTACAACTTGCGATCACTTCGGCTCCTCTCACACAATCACTTACGACTTCACCCACGTATAGTTTGACCTCGGAGGATTCATTAAGTTGTGGTTGATTCATGGCAAGAACATGACATTGCTGCACAAATTCTATACCGTGTAGGTCACGTAGCTGGATATTCGAGGGTGTTTCAGACCAAACCTTCAAATGTCTATTGCCTCGGGCACCTTACCTACTTCTGTGCGATTCTGTTGGTTTGGTCAATGTTTTTTTGTTATGTTTTTGTTTGTTTGTTGGATTGATTTTCTTTGGGGGTTGTTTTTTTGATTTCCGGTATTGTTCATGACCACTTGCTTCCGCGTGTGTGAACATTCTCCACAGTTAATTTCAGTTACTACCGGTTTCATTACCTCCCCGACTTGCTTGTTTGCCACAATGTCACTGTAATTTTGAGAGAGCGGTTGATGGCCTGATAGGTATGTTGTTTTGCACACTTTTCTGTTGGTCGATCAATTTATCTGACAATATCAAGTCATGGACAAACCGGAATACTGCGTCTATAAGAATATTTTTGATTACTGAATGTCAAGTTTATGAGCCTTCTAGGTTTGAGTAAACATCTCGTAGAGCCCTTTTTAAATTGCGTCTATGAGAGGCTTATTTAAAAAGGTCCGTAAAATTTCACAATCATCATATAGCTAATTTCAAAGTCTGTTGCGTGTTGTTTCAGTAAGAATTTGAGTGAATGAGACAGACTGAATTTCTACGAACTAATAACAACAAAATTTACGATTAACTCGACCAAATTTTTATCTCGATTTTCCGTAGATGTCAGCATTGAACAAACTGCTTACGAAATTGGTCTACAGCGTAACGTGGCCTTTAGTTTTACTAAAGGATCAAACATCACAGCTCAACTGACGCTGAACGGTCTATCACGAACAGTTCAAGTGGACGAACAGCAGAAGCGGATTGTGTCCGAGGCGATTTCGGTTCCGACGGCAACACAAATGACCTATTTGCTTACGTTGAGTAATCCGTTGGGTTCTGTTGATACATCGGGTGCAGTCAACTTTATGGAACCAATCACAGGTGAGACCCGGCCAGATAGTTTTAACCACTGCTTGCCAGTATGACCCTTGGATGCCACGACGGCGTTCTAAAATTGTGGTCACAGTCATATCAAACGAACAGCTGGAGGCATAAGCTACTAAACAGTAGAATCCCTCTGAGAGAATATTCATTCAAAAGCACTGCCTTCAGTGAGCCGATTAATTTGCCAACTTCGTAATTAAGATTTGTTTCATTGTTATATATCGGTTTACTAACAGTGTCAGCCACTGATGAAATGTTGCTGATGATGTCTATGAAGATGAGGATGATGCGTCATGCAGCATCAACGTACCATTAGTTAAATCCTCCTTAAACAGTTTTCGTGATAATGATTGGCTACTGAAACATTCCGATAGTTAAGATACATCCAGTGGGATTATCAAATCCAATGAATGCTTTGCCTCATTGTCTTTTATGGAGGCAATGTTGATACCACCTAAGTAAGCCTACCGATCGTACATTTTAGACTATTTCTTTGCGAAGGTATATTTATTGTCATAACAGGGTATATGTTTGTTATAAAGAAACTGAAAACAGACCGATTTGTTGCACTTTTTATCAATTTATTGAACATGTTGGCTAGGTTGTTTTTGTTAATAAGTCGTTTGCACCTTTGTTTTGCTGTTTAAAGGCTTACTAATTGAACAAGTCGCCTATGAAGTTGGATCACAACGCAACATCGCTTTCAACTTCAGCCAGGGATCTAACATTACAGGTCAACTGATTTTGGACGGTCAGCCTTGGGTTGTTCAGGTGGATGAAAGTCAAAAACGTGTTGTGTCCCAGACAATTTCAGTACTGACGCCCTCGCAAATGACCTACATGCTCACACTAAGCAATCTTCTGGGTTCCGAGAACATATCTGGATTGGTTGACTTTATGGAATCAATCAGTGGTATAATAATCTTTTTTTGATATGATCAGATGAAAGATACTAAACCTCGAAACCTATCTTATGTCTATTGTTTATACAGTGCTCTAGTTACAGTAATTATGACACCGAAATGTATATTTTAGTGGATGCTCTGTTTATATTCAGGGATTGATAAGAGAGTGAGGTTAGAAAAAGAAACCGGAAATATGCATTAAAAACATCGAGTTTGTTCTATTCAACTCACTAGATTGTCAAGAGAGCGTGTGCTGCCGACTGTTAATATTTGGATGCTACACCGGTGTTACTTATTATAAAGTATTATTTTACAAAAAAGTTCACTAAATGGTCTGTTTGTTAGTATTAAGTTGTGATGAGGGGTTTGTTTATCAGTTTTCAGATTGTGGATTTCTAAGGGGTTTCATCTGATTCAACTGAGCCACATTAATATGGTTTTCTTTCTAAGTTGTAGATGAAATCTACCCAGCCAATTATGCAAGAAGTGTCGAACAAAATTGCCTGTTCATGTTCACTGTTCAGAACAAACTCAGAGAAGCAGCGTTATTAACCCATGCTCATTGAATATTCAACTATTAAACCCAGTGGTTATATGTGACGGCAATACAGTTGGCGGGGTTTTGTAGTAAAATTCTACATCAAAGTTGAAAGGGGTTGATATCCGATCATGAAATGTTCCAAGTTATAAATCGTTTTTAGTAGCAATAACGGAGTGGGAGATAACACAGAACTGATGTTCTGTGGGCAGGACTGCACATAAAAGTAGCTTCGGAAATTTGTCTAATGTTACAATGGGATTCGAATTCGACGGACACTCCCACCAGACTGCCGGCCATAACAGAGAGCAATCTGGTATGTGAAGCGAATCGAGTCGTCATGGCCATCAGGGTGGATAAGGGAGAACCCATTGAACTTTGAGAGGGCTTCAAGCGGATGACGCAAAATAATGCTCTATTGTGTCGGAAATTCGGGCAATATTGGCAAGGATTAGTAAAGCCATAGGGACAATTTACAACACGTAAACAGTCAGCACCACCACACATTATGCAACTTTCTTGACAGAAGGTTCTTGATGGCAGATTTCCGGTCGTTTACCTTGGTTGATATACATATGCATACACGGCTTGTGCTATTGATTCGAATCTGGCTGAAGTGTTATATTTCAAAAACTGAGTTTTAAACCTTTAGATGATCCGCCAGTAGGCCGTTTGTTCATTTTCGGTACAGAAGTATAACATTTTATATATATATATACCAGAATAAACGTTCATATTACCAACCTGATGTTATTTACATAATGTAGGCATCGTTCATCCAGCGAAATCCTTGTCCAGGATATTTGTGGACAAAATCGCTGTGAAAAGGTCTTCTTTTGTTCAGTTATTTATTCAACTCTTAACTTAGCCCACGACTGGTGGGTCAGTCTAAAACTGTCCTTAAACAACCCCGGTCCAGTCAATCGAAAGTTCAAACCTCCCCATTTCGATCTATGTGCGCTTTTTCCTGGATATCTCACAATATTGCACTATGCGACATCGACAGTAAACAACACTGATATCTATTGGATTGCACAACCATGCATAACATGAGTTATAGACAAATTTGCTTTTGCATAAGCTAAGTCATGCTGATACAACCGCTACTCTTCCAGATACGAATGATTAGCATGTTACGAAAGGTCTAGCCTGCCGCGCCTTACTCGTGTATCCCAAAGTCCCGATTTGTTGGTTCACATGATTGCATTCCGTTGCGCTTCTCAACTCATGAGTGCTCTTGGTGTTAAACTGTACAAAATCGATTCCTCTCATCTCCATCCATCATCTATAACACGTCTTCGACTACTGGGACTGTTTTTGACTAAAAACGGCTGCGGTTCTATAAAATTCCGTGGAAGACTTTTCTTCTGATGACTTATAAGATTTGGAGTTGAAGCAACATTTAACAATCTATCTGTTAACCAGGCGCACTCACTTGTTATTTCCCATGTATGTCACGTCGACTGTCACTGGATGAGTCAGGTATGTATGGCAACACTAGAGACTCAGACACCCTTTAGTGTTGTGTCTGCACAAGACGGATAGTCGGAGCTGTTGATGAACAGAAATTACGGGTATGTAAAATATACGTTTGTTCGTACGTCTGATGGTCTCAATGTCGACTGCCAGTTTCGTTGTGGGAGCATTTCTGATTGTTATGCATTGCCTCTTGCCTAGCGAAGGTTAAGGATTATCAATAATTTTAGCATGTGTATCCTAATTTTCCGAACTTATCATACTGCTCATCAGCGTTACTAACCAGTATTTAATCGTACTGTTGCTTGCGCGGTTTGTGTGACCAGGAAAATTGGTTGCATCACTGTTGACCGATGCTAAAAGTATAATGATCAAATATTCAAATGGAACCCTTTTTCTAACTGCGCTTCTACCACACAACCATAAGTAGTTTAGATTTACTTCCTTCCCGTTAACTTTCCCAATATAGGCCCTTGTTTGCACAATCGCATATTTTGTTGACTCGTAACATAACGTTTTCTGGCTTCAGGCTCTTTAATTGTTGTTTGCTTGTAGGAGTATATCGATCATTCCAACTAGTTGATTAAAAGCATATTTCTGCCTGACTTTTTAAATAAATTGATCGGACTGGAGACCATGTGAAGAGGAAACCTCAGACAATGGTCAGATTAGCTATTCCTGCTATGATTAGGTTATATCCCTTATGATATTTGTTATTGTAAATCCACACAAACTGCTGTTTGAGTTTTTATTACAGCACAATGTCTTGGCTGAGTGTTAACATGTTGAACTATGGGTGACCGAATTCGATCAAATTTGAATCCGAAAACAAACGGGCAGTATGTTATTTGACAGTTTTTCGTCAGTCTGAGACTTTACGATAACAGAAGTGGAGGGAAACCTCAGAGAGAAGAGTTAACAGATATGCTCCTTTGAAAATGGATAGCGAGAATAAGTGTACACTTTGTGATCTACTGATGTTAGAAAGATGTTTTGGAAACTGACCATTCTTGAGGTATAGTTAAAAACACAGATATCAGTACTCAATTGTAGATAGCACTGGAAGATAAGCGGAAACATTTCAAATACTAATGAACCAAACAACTAAAGAAATTCTATTTTTGTCTCTTTAAAGGCATACAAATAGAACAAACTGCCTACGAAGTCGGTGCGCAACGTAACGTGGCTTTTAGTTTCACCAAAGGGTCTAATATTACAGCCCAACTGACGCTGAACGGTCAGTCACGAACAGTTCAGATAGACGAACAACAGAAACGTATTGTGTCTGAGACCATTTCGGTGATGCAGCCAATGCAAATGACGTATCTGCTTACGCTGGGAAATTCGTTGGGATCATTTAACCAGTCAGGAACGATTGAGTTTATGGAACGTATCATGGGTAAGTTCTTCTACTATTGCGCTTATGAGTGAAGTACACTTTCCCCGTAGAATGTGAAGCGATTAATTTTTCAATTGGTCCTATTTTCTAGTTTACGAGGACAGCTATTTAGTTCCTTGTTTAGTTATCAAACTGGTGCATATTATTATTTAGCGTAATACAGGTGTTCGGTTGTTCGCTGAGTTAGGCATTACCAAAGGAGATTACATCATCAGAAAGTAGAGGTTTAAGCGTGGAGGCTGGTGAAATTCGATGAATGCCTGCTCATCTACATGGAAGTGAACTGATCGTTATACCTGGAGCCTGACTGGTCATTTCCTGTTGCTTTTGTACCTTGACCCGAGACCTGATTGGCTGATTCATGGAGAAAAAACTGGACACAATTATCTGAGTACTGCGAAAATCCTCACTCAAGCAAACATTAAACATAAGAGAGAATTTTTGGAGAGTGATATTCAACAATTGATTCAGTGAACCAACACATCAGGTCCGAAGAAACCCATGAACCATCCCAGCAGCACATCTTTATCTGGTACTCATGAACGCGTTGGAATTCGAAGGGACACGGTACTGCCTACGTTGAGAGCGGGTGCGGAAGTCTACCCATACAAGAACGTAGTCCCACCCAAATCCAGTCGGTAAAAATAGTTATTTCTCATGCGGTTGCAATATGAGGGCACACCACAGTTCATTGTAAAACCTAGGAGAGTTTCGAAATCCTGATGTCTGCACTTGAAATTCCATCCTGAACCTCATGTACGGACGTTAAAGTTTTCTCACTTCTAGCATTAATAGTAACATTGATAAATTCACAAAATGCATACATCCTACGAAATCGCTGGTTTTCAACGGCGCGAACAATTCATCTCGACGTAAAACTGAGAGTTTATACGACGGGACAGATTTCGAAACGATCGCAATGGTACAATACAAAGCTGATTTATTATACATAATTTACAAGAAAAATTTGGATAACTTGGCGTGTGTGAAGAAAGCATGAATGTCCTTCCTATGTGATGGTTTTTGTAAGTTTCTTATTGGGCAGTATCTACAACACAAACAAACCGTGAGCGTCACTTACGTACAACATTATTATGGACAACGCGAAAAAAACAACTGCTCACTAATCCCAAGCTGAATACTACTCACATTTGATTGTAGCCTCCTCGAAAGAGGCTGGAAATGTTTCTAAACTGGTAATCAGTATCGACGAATTTTGCTTTAAACAAATTATTTTTGTATGCTGAAGCTGGCCGCAGTTCAGATGGTTACTAATAGACGTTCTCAAGCTATACCTATATCTCTACAAGATTTAATTTGGTAGAGAGAATACAAAGGGTTAAACCAAAAAACACTGCCTCAGGCTGCAACTTGTCCTATTCTATTATAGATAAAGTCATGTCATATTTGTTTGGGTCTTTGAAAAAAGTTCCTCAATTAGGTCATGATTTAATGAATTTTCGGACTCATTTGTATTAGACAGCCTACTTCTTCTTGTGGCAGTGCAACAGAAGTTTTCAAACTTTACTTGACACACCAAGGATAAACCATCAAACAAGGTTGGTCTGTTTATGTACATCTGGAGTTTTTGTGTCAGATCTTATTTGTTAAAATGGTTGTGCAACTCGTTCAATTCGAGCTCATATATTCGTAGCCAGTGTAGACTGACACACTGAAGTAGGCTGTACCCTTCCCCCTCATACTAAGTCCGATGTGATCAACTCATGCAACATCGATAACCGCTCCTTCAAAAATGATGTTCATAAGATTGTGGTTTTGACCTGCGCTGCTGTGACCACTGTGGTGCTTAATTCGACTATGCGATAGAAAAACGAATGAGGGAAATTTAAAGTGAAAACCATGCTCTTATCCATTTAGAGATTATTTCCGGTACTCCGGTTAAGATGAGTTTCACAAGACTGGTTGTTTTGTGGATAGGGACTTGTGTTTGAAATGCAAGGGTTATTAACTCGAATCCTCTTCAGACCATTTCGGATCATTTCGCCTGAGAAGTCCCAACAAGGACGAACCTGATAAGAGTAGAGTCAGATTGAGGAAAGGAATTGCTTTGTGTACCTCGACGCGGGGTGAATATTCAGCTTTTACGCAATCATGTAGTTAACGTGCATAAGACTTAACCACACGATCAATCCTCTCATGAAAATGTTGGGATTAATTAAGAGGCGTATTGAGTATTGGATAACATGTAAACTGTATTCAGGCTACGCTCTTATATCGATCCGAAATAGTATCAAACTGGGATTTGGATATGGATACAGAAGAGTCAGAATGAACGGGAGTATCAGAATGGGACAAATGTTTGGAGGCAAGCAACTTGTATGCTTTAAAATGTTGAAATACTGTAGAATCAATGAGACCATGATGAAAACCAACACCGCATTTAATGAAAGTGTTTCATGGAGCTAGATTGAGGTTCATGAAGAAATAACCGTGGAGTAGTATGATCAGAGGGAAAACATAACGGAAGATAAGCTTACGTAAGGTTGAGAACTATATGAAATGCGCAATCTTGCCGACATGAAGAAATCATACCACGTTTTAGCTCAATCTGACACCTAAACCCAGAGTGAAAAATAGGTACTCACGTGTTTTCAGTTTGTATTTAGGAACAGGTATCAGAAAGCTGTTCACCACAGATATGACTACCTTAATAGTCAATCAGTCAGAAAGTAGAAACGTGTCTATCTTAATGTAACATATCTTGTCTCTAAGTGTTTTGTGTGCATCCTACAAGTTAATAAAACATATATTCCCTTATTTACAACTGTCATCTCCACTGGTAATCATTTTTAAGCCATTCCTCTAGCTGTTTCTTCTGTTTCATGCAACATGACAGACAAAGATAGCCACATAGGTTCAACATCAAACATCTTTTGTTAGCCGATCAAAATATGACGGCTTTATTTGAAACTTGAAAAAAAGTGTTGTTATTAGAATTATAAATGAATTCAAGCGAACCATTACGACTGCTTTAGTCACATCAGATATTTTGGTGGTTGATTCTCACTATTAATTAGATCTGGTTAAACCCGATTTTACTGTGGCGAGAAATAACAAAAGAAGAGGTTGAAAATGAAGAGTAAATTGATGAAATTTAGATGAGGCCCAACTGTGAAAAGTCAGGGCTTCGGCTGGATTCGAACCAGCGACAGAAACACCATGCCTCCACGCGGCAAGCGCTCTATCAGCTGAGCTACGAAGCTACGCCAGGAGCTCGGAAATTTCACATTTGGACTCGGTTACCCAGCCGTCCCACTGTCTCATATGGAATCCACCGAGTGATCCAGGGGATGGACTGCCCCGGCAGGATTTCTCGAACAGTTCACAGTTGGGTCTCATCTAAAATCATCAATCTGCCAAACTACTCATTAGTAATAAATCGATGAACACTTTTTTACTTCGTCCATATCCCAATGTAATGAGTGATTTTGTGTTGGATTAATGCTGTTTTGCTCAATAAACTATTAGACTCGCCGTGTAGTTTTACCGCAGCAGCACTATTGTGTGTAACTCATTGATCAAGTTGCTAGGTAGACTGGGTATTGATTGTGTACAAATTTTTCACTGTCAGTAAAAAAATGTCCAATTGAATATTTTGGTCTAATAACACTTCAGGAGTCAGCATTGTCCGTGCAGCCTTTCCGACGGGTTCGAACCAACAGTTGTCGTTTGCCTTCATCTCAGGCTCTAGTATTCTTGCGGATCTACTTATCGATGGAGAGATGAAGCAAACCACTGTCAATTTTACTTCCAAGCAAATCATAAGCGAGTTGTTTGATGTAACCTTCGCCAGCGAACTGAATTACATTCTGAATGTAAGTAACGCATTGGGTTCTTTGGAATTATCCGGCGCGGTTACTTTTGACGAACCGCTCGAAGGTCTGAACGTTACCGTCACACCAACGTAAGTGGTTATTAGTTAATAATCACCAAATTGGTCACCTTATATTGTGTTATCAAGTACTAAAGCATGCAGTTATTCATCTTGACGTATCTGTTGTAAGAGTCCGTTAGGTGTGCAGTAATTTTTGATTTCACCACTCTAAAGGGTCAGTAAGTATTAACTAAGTATATGGAGTTGTAAGTTTATAGAAATTCATGTTTTCTTGCTTCACCGCCTCTAAACAAGGCCCATTATTAACAGAAGTGTACACAAGAAGCATGATTACAACGGGTTTGCCGTTTATTACTATGGTGAACACACTTCATCAATGAGCGCGTCATCATTGCCACTGATATATGCACTCAATTATTTTTGTCAATAAATAATCTTCGGCCATTCAAAACCATGGTTCAGTGCTCAGTAATAATAGTTTTTAAGAGTCTAATTTTCAGCGAGATTTCCTCCTACTTCACGATATATAAGTAGCTATGGAAATGTTGACCACTTTATCTCACAGGATTTTTGTTTCAGATAGAGGTAGTGATTGGCCGCTGATTATATGACGTTGAACTCGACATCTGGATAATCCGTCTGAAGCTGTGCATTTTTTAACACTGGGCAAGCAATCATATGAACAACCAAAATGTATTTTCGATTAGATGCATCTCCGACACATTGAGTCACGTCCAACTCATCTTCATATGATGCGTCATCGGTTCGTGTGATTATTGAACTATCCCTTTTCGAATTAGCCCGTCACGTTGATCGAAGTCAAAATATACCAGCGTGCAACATTTGCTCCTCACTTACACATCGCGTAATCAAGGTAAACCCCAAGTAATAAAACCAGGAGATGTGTAAGTGAACACATTTGTAATCCAGCCTGTCAACACTGATTAGTCAGCTATTGGGTTAGTATGAGAGTAAAATCCTCATCTCTTAGAACACAAGAACTATAAAAGTTGAAATGATATGGTCAATGCTGTAAAGAAAGGTGTTGCAAATACACGGTGCAAGATATAGTTCAGTATAGCAATACATATTACTACATTCTAGAAGGGATGAAAGAAAAACGAAAATTCTAATTTGGACCGAAAAACTGACAGTCTGCATCATACGATGTATCAACAAAACGGAGGAAAATAACGGGTAAAAATCGAATGTCGAGCTGTGGGATGACCGCTTACTGGAACAGATAAAGATGTCCCTTTCTTGGGTTAGTTCACATTGTGATATCTTTTACACTCAACTGGAACCGAGTGTTTGTGATAACCAATTCGTGAGTAGCACATAGGCAGAATAGACGATCACCGTTTACATTGACTAAACACATACGATGGGGTCCGAGTAGTCCTGACCGCGCTACTAATTCACGCCCAACGTACATGCAAAAATCGTCCCGCACAAACAGTCAATCACCAGTATTGATCGCATTGTGGCGAACAGTTGATCGTAGAACTTGTCCCTGTATAACGGACATCTTGTGCCCAGGAACGTCTCGGATGGACACACGCGCACACAAGACACCAGTGTCTCAGCAGCTACGGTGTGGAATGAACCGAACATACGTGTAATTACTGCACGTACACGCACTACATTTACTGAGTTAAATCCGTTGTCTGGATAGTACCACACTCTGTATTGTGTCAGTTACTACTTTGCTTACTGATGCTAAAAGCCGCGGCGAATTACAGTTGGTCGAAATAGAGGGGAAAAATAGGTCAGGCGATGGTTCGTCTCATCATTTTACGGGATCCTGTTTAGGTGGTGGATTACGTCTGATGGGAAACTAACCTAATACCGACTTAAGTTGAAGTCAGTATACCGGAGTTCTTTCTTATTGATGTTTTTCAGTAGCACAAATGCTGGTCCGGCTACTACATTTTGAATTTACTGACAGGGTGGGAAGAGGGTGACTTATTGAAGTTTACTCGGTCACATTGATGCTAAGTGTACAAAAGGGAGGACCATTAAAAAACCAACCGGTGTTATTTTTCTTAACGTCTGCGCATTCACTTTCCCATAGGTTGGAATCGAACAGCCGTTCTGTGGTTAGGTAGCGAACGAGCTATCATCCTCCACGATTTTAGAAGTGGTTTGCGAATACCTGATCCCAGTAACCCTCCGCGAACTGGTGGGCAACTTTTTCGATCTAGTTGGATCTCAACAACACTACGCACGCTGGGAAATCGAACCCATGACTTATAAATAAGGGTCAGACAGTCGTTAATATATTTGTCCGCCAGACCATGGGGTCGCAGTCACTGGAGGTCTGCTGGAAGGTATGTGATTTACTTCACTTAACTGTGGCACCTTCCTTCTTGATAAAATAAAATCATCGACAGTTACTGGGACCAGCTGTTTTCAGTCACTCCGAACGTTTATAGGGTCACAATGGAAGCAGTTTTACTGTACGGCCGCGAAGCATGAGTACATGTGAGTCAAAATATCAGGTGCATCGGGATTTCTGATTATCCACTGATGTGGATCATTAATGTATGGATCATAGGGTCACGTTTTGACAGTGACGGCGTGAAATAGTTAAAAATGCTTGTAGAAATCGTGAAAATCAAGTTTTTTTTCCAGAGAATAGAGTTGTTTCCGATAAAATCTAATCAAGCCGGTTAAATACCTTATCAAGTTAAGTAACAGTAAGAGAAGTTATTTATCACAGATAGTACGAAAGCAAGACGGCTGGGTGAAACATGTACACTTCACTGTGGTTTTGTTCACAAACGATGTAGGTTTTAGATCACCGTTAATTAGGGTGGATAGAAGAGATGAGGCCAAATGGTCGCGTGGGTTGAGTGTACGTGTTTGGTCAAGGTAATCCCAAAATTTGAACGGACTGTTTTTGAACACAAATTCGGGTGGCGTAATCGGCTTGCTTTCAATTTTACGTGGAATTGGCGTATTAGGAAGTCATGAGGAGAGATGCAACAATAAATGATGAACAAAAGAATTTACATTTTTGCGGATAAAACATTGCAATCAAAATAACTGTCTGCATTGCAATGTTTACGCGCCTTAAGTTCATTACCAGTAGATTGTCCTACTTTAGTAGCTTTCTTGCCCGGTGAATCGCGGCGATATCTGTCTGGTCTAATTCCATCAAGTTCAATTTGATACACGAAATACAATATACGACTGGTCAACTTCTGAAAATGACTTTAAAACTGTTCACATGACAAACTAATGATGAATGATTGGTGATATTTATTACTTTGAGCCGATCGGTTAATTAGTTTGGTTGTCACAATTCAGTCGAATACAATAGATATGTTAACACTTCATCTACTCTCATCAGTCGCAAGTGTTAACATATCGTGACATGTGTCTTTTTTACGCACGAATGAATTTATTAAAAACCCGGTGTTTCAGCGATGCAGTAAATCCCAGTTACATTTTACTGAAAACCAACCGGTTGTGCACTTACTTTTTTGTGAGCTGATGTGACAACTTCTTTCCTGTTGCTTTTATGGTGAACATTTTTGCCGTACAGTTGTCGTGGTATATGATTATCTGCGACTGAGTGCGAGAAACCTCTAGGTTGACATAACCAAATCCGTCTACTGATGAACAGTGCAACTGAATGATCACTAATCACTAATTCCAAACATAGCAGCGAGTGTGACCGATTATAACTAATACAACAGTTATTTCGCCCTTTCTTGAGACAGTTTTATAGTATGAACATTACTCGAGTGCAAATTTGATTGTAAGATTAGATAAAATGGCCAGAAGTTAAACTTTGGGCTGGAGAGTAACAAGCCGTAATGAATGGACGTCTTATTCCATCAAGAATCCGGAGTACTTGGCATATAAATATCTTCCCAAGGCAATTTTCTACCGGTATGATAAATAAACAACCAATTACCATTCCGCAGAGTCTGAAAACGATGTTTATTAATGCTTCTTGATGCTCCCTTTCATACCAACACTCCTTGACCGACTTTGTCTTTCGCCGGATTCGTCAGGTAGATATAGTCTGTGGGAGGTGGGGTTAACCCAACGACTCTTTGTGCAACGAGTCTAGTGACAGGTTGAGTGTAGACATCATGAAGTTTTATAAAGTCAAATGTTATTTAGTTTCATAAAAGGAATTCATGTGGGATTGACATCTTAGGTAACATGTTTCTAATCTTATGCTGCGGGTTATCGTCAAGATGTCGGCCTGATACCCTTTGATACAGCACCCTGGATGTTGCAGCTTTGACTGCTTGCACTTTGTTGTGGATTTCTCAAACAACGTAAATAATCTCTTTTTGCTTTGAGCCGACCAGTTGTATGAAACCTATAGACAATTGTCGGATGTCCAATTGTTCACGCAACTCAGTAACTTTGTTTCAGATTACAGCGTCGTGACGCGTTAAATTACGAACTTAAAGGAGTAAAATATACTTCACTCGTGTTGACTGTGAAAACTAAGGTGCAGTAATTGCCGTTATTCACTGCGACCAAAGTTTTGAGTATCCTTTCGTAACTCGTGCGGAAACCTTTGAGTTTTTGCCATTTTTATTGGACTGCTATTTTATTGTGTGGAATATGTTGTATATTAGCCTTTTATTATTCCGACAAAATGTAAACCTTATTTTCTAGACATGTTACATTAGGATAAATGTTTTGTACACCGTTTTTAATAGAAAAAAACGACCGAGTTTACTTCACGTAGGATTTTGGAAAACTATGCGTTTTACAGTGTTGACCTCCAACCAATTGACTATGGTTTATGAAAGACCGTCTAGCTTTCAATGACAGGGCGTAATTTTACAGATAAGAATATTAGATACTTAAAGTGTCCATTTTTCCGTAATTTTTACAACCCCAAAGTGAAATATCAAAAGGGGATCTGGTTGTCTTCCGTGTTGCTTTGGCTCGAGGGACATCCATTGTTCTGAATATAAACTATGGTGACAAGACATCGTACGTGAATTCTACAGCCCGATTTCAATCTTTGCCGTCGGCTTATGAGAACACACATATTTATTCACAATCAGGATTTTTCATGGCTCAAGTTACGGTTTCCAATTCATTACAACAACAATCCGTTCTTCAGCAGATTACTGTTAAATCCATTGGCGGACTGTATCAGATTTTCCCAGCTACAGGCTCTGTTCCATTGAATGAACCGGCTGTATTCCAAGTGAGGCCAGTCAACGTGAGTTCCACCATGACAGACATGCTCATTACTCTGGATTGGGGTGACCAGACCATGCCCTACGAGGATCAGTACTATGCTGAGGATAATTATACTCATGTATATCAGCGTGAAGGAAGCTATGTATTGTTTGTTGAAGTTGTGGATGGACAGGATATTGTACAGACTACAGCCCAGCTGAACGTACAAGAAGCCGTGAGCAGATTCGTTTGTAGGTTGGATTTCAATCCGGTCAGGCTGGGGGATACACAGACAGTTAGTTTCGCAATGAAGACAGGCAAAGAGGTGATGGTCTCCGTTGAGTTTGTACCTGATGCATCGCCACAATCTATTTTTCTACCAAGTAAGTCACTGAAAACGACAAAAGCAAACTGTTTTATTCAGTCCACAAATGAGCAGATAGTCAGTCGGTAGACATTGCGATTAGACAGAATACTTACCTCCAATGCAGCTGGAGACTTTGCTGATGGTAATACGTAATAAGATGTTTCGTTAGTGGTATATTCTTATTCGGGTGAAGTCAATATCAATCTTTACAGAACATGACAACGGGAAAGAGAACACGTGACTCGAGAAGTACATACCATATTCTGACATTTACAGGCGGTAGTGTCATTCTGAAATGCGTGGACGAATGAGCCGTTGGTCGTTGAAGACGCGACCAATCAGAACGCACTTGAGTCTTAGCTCAAATTTGGGGAACACAGGCGGCCTTGACACGTATGCAACAGCTAAATCACCCGTCTTTGATTATTGCTGTGGTGACAATCTAAGTGGAGCCTGTCTGAAACTCCGTTAGGGAGAGATTTATTAAAGAAAGGCCGACGAACAGGTATATTGTTAATTTGGATATAACTGAAAGCAAAGCATTCCGTTGTAGATTATAATACTATTGTCAACGTATTGATATATGGAGGCATCTGGTCTTGCTGAGTTAGTTCAGACGCACAAAATAAAAAGGGGGAAGAGCATCGCAACATGAAAAACGTCATTGTTGTTTGGACAATTGAATAAGTGGTATATGATTAGGCAAAGATACAATGATTCTGACTTTCTTTCACACAGAATTTGTATTATCATACTAAGACTCAGTGTCGCAAAAAATGTTTCATAATCAAAAAACAACACGATATAAATTCACGTCGTCGAGAAACGTGAGTGTAACAAACTGGTGATTACACCAGCTGTCATTTAGGAATCGTGTTGAATGATTCTAAATGGATCGGTAATTTGAAAACGTGAAAAAAACTCGGCGTTAATGAGTATTTATAGAATATGTTGTGGACATCAGATAAGCAAGAAATCAGTCATTACTTGACTGGTTCTCTTAGAGAAACAGTTGTATCATTCAATATTCTCTAACAGGTTGCAGTTTTGCTTTGTTTTTGCAGTTTTCAGAAGCTCAGAGAAAGTTACAATCAACAATTAGTCCATCCCCTTTACAAAAGAACGTTGAAATATCTTAATCCGTTTAACACGTTAACTGGTTTCCTGAGGAAACCATACAAGTTAACAATACCGATGCTGGTTAAGACAAGGGCTGTGTGTCTGTTGAAGCCTCATAATTCTTAACCGAGTCCCTGAACGTCAAAGTGGGGATTACGTGGGCCGATGGTCGTTCTATTCGCCTCTTACGAGGAACATAGAACAAACCAAAATTAGTAAACGCTGTCTATGGTTTGCCGTCATAAACTGCTGATGAACAGAGAACAATCAGAGTAAACACAACAGTTAGGATATCATAATCTCGAAGCATCCTGGATTTAAGTCTTCATGTTTCGCAGTAGGGTAAGACTGCGATCGAACACAGGCAGACAGTTTTTTGTGGATGACCGAACTCACTTGAATGTTGGTTGACAAATAGAAGAAGTACACATGAAAGTCTCCGGCAGTGATCTGATAGGTCTATTGATATATAAGGAATCTGAAGAACAGGGGGAAAGAGAGATGCAACAATATGACTGTTTTTTTTACATCGAACAGCCAGAAAGTTTCTTTTACTGATTAGAAGTAATTTGGTTTCTACATACAGCAAGCAAATCGGGGAGTTTTGTCTACACCTACGGGACAGCTGGGCTTTACCCAATCCTACTTACTGCCTCCAACCAGGTCCGCGATGAAACATGCGAGTTAATGGCAGATGTACGAAACCCAGTGGTCGATTTCACAGTTACCTTTCAACCATTAGTTGAAAACGACCTAGGTAAGTTACCGCATCTTTCTGATTAATGTACAATTGGGTTTATCATCACGAATATGATATGCGTCTAGGTGTATATACAGTGGGCGTCCAGAGTACGAAGCCTACTCTCACAGTGTACTGAGTACTCGCCGTAGCTTGAGTAAATAGACAACCACAAGTAGAGTTCTTTCATTATTAATGTATTTTTCACAATAACGAAACTTTTAGCAGAAGGTTGACTTACAATGGTTCAGCGTTGGATATGGTCACCTATTAACTCTGTAGTGATCTCAGCAATTCCAACGAGCTAAATCGCGATCGTTTTTCTGATGAACCAATCAAGCCTTTTTACGGTTTATAGAGTGAAACGTAAATTCCGATTGATTGCAACAAAAGACCCAAGATTATTTGTCATAAGTTGAACACTCCTCATATTTAATCAAATTTTTTACATTCAGATAGAGATTTTTTTGTTGGCTAGTACCACAGGCGCTAGATTTGCTTATCTCATTTTGTCTACGATGTGGATCTTTGTCAGTTAATTTCCGACCCATGGTTTGACAAGGCTAATGTGATGAGCACTGATTCACTAGTTCCACAGTGGGTGGGACTGTAAACATGCAGTTCCCCATCAGACCGACATCGCATGATTTACGTTCGGTCTAAATTGTGTGCAATTTCGCGAATGCACACAAAAGACTGTTTAAAGATATGCATAAAAATAGGTAACTGAAACAGCGGAGATAGAAAAAGTGTCAGAGGTCAGGGTGTTTATTGGCGACCGTTCAACAAGCAGTCACTGACGTGCGAAAGCCGCTGGTTTGAAGTTTTTGATAGAAGCAGCTTCAGCGAAACACACTAACTGACCAGATGACGTTTTCTGTCGAACGTAGAATGCGATTGTCTGATTATGTTGGTTCTCTATTATGTAAAAATATGAACCACCGTGGACGACTTGGACTTTCTGTTTTTAAGTGCAACTCAAATGTCAACCTTCTGGCACCTCGATACTGATTTATTTCGGCATACGCTCGGCGACTTCAATCCGCAACTTGCATTCATTCCTGTTTATATAGTATAGCTTGGGAAACAGGTGGCAAACAGATATTCACTTCCATATAGATTGAACATCACCCAGTATGCTTTGTATATTTCCATACAAATGAATATATACGACAAACAATCCAGTCAGCATAATCGAATGTGTTATTTGTTCATGGGATTCTGGCTTTCAGCGTTCTTTGATGGAATCAGCTAAATTCCGTGTTATCTACGGACATCTGCATGAACAAGCAATATTCAGCATAGGCACGGCTAAGTGCCAGTAACCATTCAAAGCCAGGTAGAACATCCCGAAACGAGCCGGGTTGTAAAACCACCAGAATTAAATGTAACACACATAAACGGGGAGAATACGTTGTTCATTACAATTCAGATTCGTACAATGTAAATTCAGTGTGAGCAGGAAACTGCGTTTTGATTTGTGTAATCGATGTTACGCAACCGAACATTGTTTGTTTTAGACTGTTACCAAACATTTCACCAGTGTTGTAAGTTAAAAAATGAATGTTCGTAGGTTTGTCTCAACCATATTGACGAGGTTTTGGTATTCTATCTTGCTTCATTTGCTTGTTCAGGTTAGTATTTAAGTGGTCCATTGGGGGCAGTCTCAAGCATGCTTCAAAGTTGGGCCTCAACAGCTGCGGTATTATCTGTCTTTCTTCACTCAAAACAAGTGTGACTGTTTCCTGGTGACTGATCATTTGGTCGGTAGTCACGTTCACCAATCACCTCTTATTCCCACTGTGTTTAATTGCATATTTTCCGCATTGTCTACTGCCATTCAGTAATTATCACACATTTTTCGTCATTTTTCTCATGTTCCATACACTGGGGATCATATTTAACATATTACGGTTCTTATTTCACACGGTTTATATCTTGGACTGCAGGATGTTCTCGTCATCGCCGTTTTCTGGACGAGAATATCACTGACTACGGTAGTGCATTTGATAAGAGCCAGTCAAGCTTACCGGTATTGTAATCAACTCAGAAATTTATTCCCACCCCCACAATGCATCGGTTGTTTAACTGTGGGGGAATCTTCACGATCAGATTCTGAAGTTCATCTGAAGGTAGGCGGAAGGTTGTGGCAGTTAAGCACCAGTGAATACTGATGATGGATTGCTGTCGATGATGATGATGATGATGATGATGATGATGATG